>CABHPQ010168801.1:0-40252 GCA_902168405.1 Peromyscus aztecus
GTCTTCTCCCTGAGGAAAAGTAGATCACCATACTTACAAAAGCCGCCTTGAAAGTCTTCTCTAGAGATAAGGCTCTGGGAGCAGGGAGGAGGCAGAGGAGCAGAGATTAGGTGGCAGCGGGACTTCCTTCCTCCTCCAGAATGGGAGACTCATTGTTCCTTATCGCCCTGACCTCTGAGGGGCTCCAGGAGCCGGAGAGGCCTGGCCTCTGATCCCTGCCGCCCTCCCTCCTGGCCTCTGGGCCTCGGATTTCCAACTTGCAGATAAAGCTGCCCGGCCTGACACCAGCTCCAAGATTCATTAGGGACTGTCTGCGAAGTGCTTGCAAGATGCAGTTATATAAGCCCGGCCGTACTATTATCATCACACACCCCCATAGACCCAGCTCTGCCAGACAAACAAAAGGCAGTTCCAAGAAGAGGAGGAGCGGAGGCAGAAGTTCCACTGGGGGTGAATTTCGGGACACTGTTGAACTGACTGGAAAAAAAAAAAGAAAGAAAGAAAAAAGGCAACCCAATACGAGTATGCAAACCTCGGCAAACAAGCTCCACTGCAGCTGGCCGGCTGGGAGGGGAGGGGGCGGGAAGGGAGTCAGGGTTTCCAGGCATGCGGTTCTGGCGCCTGGAGCACCCGGTACAGTAGCTGCCTGTGGCAGGATGGAATGGATGAGGAAGATGTGGGCTTTGGAAAACCAGGCAGGCGTTCCAGAGGCCAAGTACTTAGTAAACACTGATCTTTCTTAGACCCGGACTCGGTGCTCTGTTCTCTTCATTCCTGGTTTCCTTTTCCTAATGGTGGTTTGCAGGGAATCTCCTGTGCTCTGGGGAGTCCTCTGAAACCCTCCTGGGTCTCTGTTCTTTTCTCTGTGAGAGCAACCACCCAGCCAGGGTCATCTGAGAAAGTTCCCTGCCACAGTCCTCTTCTCAGCTTGCTACTGTATCTTCTTTAGATTATTATTATCCATCCCGTGGCACTCACTCCTTCTCCTGGTGGGAAGAGTCCTATCCTGGCGTTGAAAGCCCACAATTTTTGTCTGAGCACTAATTTCTTGCTTCCGGCACGGCACTCCAGTATCACCACCCGGCAGCATTTTAGGATGTGAATCACCCTCAAAAGGTGGATTTAACAGTCCTTGCATTTCCGGCCTCACTCACACCACATCCCCCCCTCCTCAGTTGAAATCTCTGGTCCCCTGCAAAAGCTCACCCAGTTCCTCTCGTTTTACTGCTGACAATGCTTTTTGTTACTGTTGCTCACCGGCTTTCCCAAACCTACCTTTTCACAGGCTTGGGAACCCATCTTGTTCCTGTTGGTGGCCTGAGTCAGAGCCTCAAGAAGAGCAGTAGCTTGGTGAGTTCACTGAATTGGTTTGAGATCAGGTCTCCTTACATAGCCACGGCTGTCCTGGAACTCAGAGATCCACCTTCCTTTGCCTCTACTTTCCCAGTGCTAGGATTAAGGGTGTGAGCCACCAAGCCTGGCAAGCATTGAATTATCTTATGGCTGACTGAATCTCGCCTGTGCCTTCTGAGTTTTCTAAGAGCCTCCCCATGAATGGAGATGTAGGTAGGCTGTTGGGGATGTAATAGATTCATGAGGGTTGGTGGTACCCCTCACGTGTTTGAATGATTGAAAGTGTTCATACGGTTAGAAGGGAGAAGCTGAGACGTGGCTCAGGGCTAGGAAGAATCCTTGCCTACCCGGCTTGAGACCCTGGGTTCCATCCTTGCACTGGCAAAAACAGAGGCTTTCGAACATTAAGGGGAACATCTCAGTTTGAGTTGCCATTCTTCAGGACATGAGTCTGCAGAGAAGCAGGACAGCTACCATCCGCGAAGCCTCTGCTACCCACAGAAGATGTCCTGTAAAGCACAATTTATGGGCCAGTGAGATGACAGTAAAAGTGCTTACTGTTAAACCTTGCAACCCGAGTTCGATCCCTGGTACCCACTGTGGAAGGAGAGAAATTATTCCAGCAAGCTGCCCTCTGACTTCTGCAACCCCCCTGACATATATAAACAAATCAGTGTAATTAAGAAGAAATAAAGTACAGCTGATTTCATATAATCCACTGAAATTGGGATTTTTCAGCACTAAAACACACTTGGGGATGCGCTTTATGGAAACAGTGTGGGCCCTTATAAATAAGCAATGGCTCTCTGGTTTATGACATGGGGTGAACACAACCTTCTTGAGGCTTTTTATTAACATGTTCTTGGTGACATTTCCTCTGTTATTCTTTGACCAAAGCAACATGCTTTAAATTCCACGTCTGGTGGCTGGAACCTCCATCCTGTCATTTAAGAGGCTAGAGCTGTTTCTACGAGGCACATGCTCTCCAGGGCATACAGAATGTTCAGTGAATTAGAAGAATTCCCCCGCCTCCTCTAATTTGGAACAATCAAAACCAATTCAGGTTCTAAAGAACTTCAGTGTCAACTTGAGTGCCTCGGTTTTAGGTTAGGGCTGGATGTGCTTATGTGTTCTTGTTTTGTATTTTAGGGAGATTGGGGACCCAAGACCTCACTGGGGCTAACACAGTCACAGCCCTAATAAGCACCCTTGAAAAAACCTTCTTTTATCATTTGATTATTTTGTATGAATGGGTGTTTTTCCTACATGTATGTCAGTCCCCATGTATGAGTGCAGCATTCTCGGGAGACAGAAGAGACCATTGGGTCCCTGGGACTAGAGTTACTGAGAGTTGTGAGCACCATGGGGGTGCTGGGCTTAGAATCCAGGTTCTGTGAAAGTGAACTCTTAACCACTGAGCTATCTCTCCCGCTCCCTAATGAACATTCTGAACCCACCAATATCCTGAAATACAACCATTTTAATCTTTATTTTACCAGTGGGAAAAGCACGTTGGGCTGTGGTGGCCCATTTCCCGTGTGTGACCCAGTCCTTGAGAGAAGTGACTTTTAAGGAGGGAAGATTCATTACGGGATCATGGGTTCACAGATTCCCACCCATGCTGGGTTGGTTCTGTTGTTTGGAGAAAGCCTGGGACTGGGCCAGAACATCATGGCAGGGTGGAGCAAAGCAGCCTACCTAAAGACACCCAGAAGCAAAAAGAGCAAAGGACAAAGTGACTAGGGTCCAAGTACCAACTTGAAGAGCATGACCCCAGTGACCTGATGCCCTTCACTAGGCCCCATACTTGAAGGTTCCAGCACCTCCCGAGAGGATCACAGGCCAGCCATCAAGCCTCTAGCACTGAAGCCTTTGGGTGGTGTTGCAGATCCCGGCCACAACATTAATTACACAGTTAAGAGTGTGAACAAGCCAGAATTTGAACCCTCATCGGTATGACTCCACAGACTCCATCCCTTCCAAATCTGTAAGAAACCTTACTTTAAAAGTATGGCATCTTCTAGTTAAAAAACTGGGTTTCAAGGAGCCTGAGACTTTCAGCCTTTGAATGCTTCAGGTACTTGAAGCCAGGCTAGCTCAGTAGCCATGATTCAGATCCAAAGAAGCATCATTTTGATCTGGCTGTGGCTGGAGTGTGTGTGTGTGTGTGTGTGTGTGTGTGTGTGTGTGTGTGTCTGTGTGTGTGTTGTTCATTTGTTTGGCTTTTAAATATTTATTTTTAGGTGTATGAATGTTTTCGCCTGCATATATGTCTGTGCACAACACATGTGCAGTGCTCACGGAGATCAGAGAAGAACATCAGAGCCCCTAGGACTGTAATTACACATGTTATAAGCTATCATGTGGGTGCTGGGAATTGAATCTGGGTCCTCTGGAAGAGCAGCCAATGCTTTTAACTCCATAGCCATCTCTCTAGCAGTTTGGTTGGTTTTATGAAACAGGATCTCACTCTACAGGCAGCATGGACCTGGAACTCACTGTGTAGCTCAAACTGGCCTCAAACTCACATGACCTTTCTGCCTTACTTTCTGAATTCTGAGTGAGCCATCACCAAACCATGTTGGTTCTGTTTTATAGTGATTGTAGATTTTGTTGAAAATAGTTTCGCTACTCAAAAAACACAAAACAACAACAACAACAAAAAACCCATTTCATTTAGGTTGGACACACTGATGTCCACTTATAGTTCCAGCTACAAGTGAAGGCAGAGGCAGAAAGATCACTTGAGGCTAGGTGTTCGAGACTAGCCTGGACAACCAGGAAACCAGGCTGATAAATATTTAAATTATGAAACTTGAACGGGCTGGAGACGTGACTCAATTGATAAAGTGCCTGCCTGGCATTCAGGAGGCCCTACACATGTACAGCACACAGGAGGTGGAGAAGGAGTTCAAGGTCATCCTGAGCTATATAGTGAGTTTAGTCAAGGAAAGACTGGAATGAGACCCTGTGTCAAAATAAAACATAAATTTTGTGAAACTTGGGATTCAGAGAGGGAGAAAGTGCCTTGTCTAAGATTTTATCAGTGGCAGCCTAGATACTCACTTTAGCTAGCTAGCCTGTCCCTGAGACCACTCCACCTTGTCCTGTTAGCTTGCCTTTTGCTAAATCACAGAGACATCTGTCTCTAATGTGACAGGGTCTTGACAGTATTATCCTTGAAAAACAGAAGGCAGGAACACCTTCACATTGGCAAACTTATTTATTGTTTTAGCCCATTGACCACAAATCTAAGGTCAGTCAACATGTGCCTTGTGACTAATTACAATGAAGAAAGGGCTACAATGTAACTGGATGACTCAGGGTCCTTTTGCACTCACATCAAAGCGAGCGCTGAAGGAGCTTTTGCAATGCCTAGCTAATGCATGGCTGGGGTCTGAGAGTTCCTGCTAGAAAACTTGCTTAAGCTACATTTCTCAATCCAGTCAGAAGTGGCTATTCATGGGGGACACAGCAGGCACAGGCAAGGCGTTATTCACAGACAGTAGGTATGGCCAGGGAAAGTGGGTGTCATTCCAGATGGTGTTGCTGGTACAGGTGACTAGGCTTTTTTTTTTTTCTTTTTTCAAGACAGGGTTTCTCTGTGTAGCTTTGCACCTTTCCTGGAACTCACTTGGTAGCCCAGGCTGGCCTCAAACTCACAGAGATCCGCCTGCCTCTGCCTCCCGAGTGCTGGGATTAAAAGTGTGTGCCACCACCACCCAGCCGTGACTAGGCTTATAAGCCTTGGGTTTCACATGCTGCTGTGATATCTTGGGGCCTCATTGGGTTCTTCTAAGGCCCAAACCCATAAGTTCTTCTATGTTTTTTGTTTTGTTTTGGTTTGGTTGTTGTTGTTGTTGTTGTTGTTTCCTCAATTTGCTGCCTCACTAGTAGGAAAGGCTCTCCACCTAGCTTGGTTCCCTGGTTCCCTGTCAATGAAACCAGCCATACTTCATCCAGTCTTCAACCCAACTCAACTTTCTGGGCTTCAGTTCACTCCGGGCCCATGAAATTTGTCAAAGGAGCTAGTCCTGCCCTCCCTTGCTAGCCCTCCCCTGCTAGACACAGACACCCAATGCTGGCTACAATCAAGGCAGCCTCCCCCAGTCCTGCGGTTCACTGTGTTCCCAGTCCCAGAGTGTACTCTGCCTACAGCCTTGAGTCTCCCTCCCGGGGTAGTGACTAATAACTCCTGTGAATTGTCTCTGTTCACTGTCGGGTGCTGTGAGCTCCAATGTCCCCAGAGCTCTAGGGTGGGACCCCCTCCTTCACCACCCTGGTGAAGAGAACAAAACAATGACCAGACATTAATACTAATACTAAAAGGAATTTATTACACAGACCTATTGCCAAACAGACCATGTTTGGACTTTTGTTAAGCATCATGCTACTTGCAAATAGAAATGAATTTTAGCTCAGATAATGCCAACCAGACCTGATCTTTATTAATTTAAATACCCCTGAGCTTTGCCATCTGTTGTTTTTAATTTTTATTTTCCTCACCTAGAGGTTTTGGGGTCAGTAGCATGCTCCCTTTCTCAAGAGAGCTTTAACTATAGTCCTGCCTGGAGGCAAAGGATAAAAAGATGACCCTTCCTTGTCTGTCATTTAAATCCACTAACTACATTCTTTCAGAAAAATGCAGCAGAAAGAATTTTTTCTCATCTCCATAGATGGCAGATTATAATAAACAGTTTTTTTTTCCATCTGAGACATCCTATCATTAATATATTTCCGAATTCTCAGCCCCAGAAACAAAGCTCCCGGTGTAATTTCTTTCCTGTTCGCGAGATTTACAATAGAAAGGTCATGTTTGCACTAGACTTTGGTTTGAAATTAATCTTCTTCTCTCCTTGTACTTCTGTAGCATCCAGGCACTTCATTATTTAGTCATTTCCAAATATGAAATGCTTGTCATTCTTGAACAACGACCTAATCTTCCCTTTGTGGGTGGAGAAAGCAAGCCGTTGCCAGCGAACAGATCACTCGGAGGGTTCTGCGGGGCCCTGAAGGGCTTTCCTCCATGTCCCAGCCAATCTACAAGGTAAAGATGTCAATTGTTCTATCTGTGGCATGTACAATAGCCTCCAGGCACGGGAAGGTGTTCACGCAAAGCCCATTTGCATCCGGGCATAGGGCGCTCAGGGTTCAATGACGGACTGCAAACTTGGGTTAGGCAGGGCTAGGAAGCAAGCTCTTGCTTTGTTTTTATGTATTTATTTAACTAACTTAATTTAAGAGCGTTTTAGTAAGTGTAGGAAATGCTGGGTTTCTTTGTGCCGTTTTCATATCTCGTTGTGTTTTGCTCATATTTATCCTGTCACTGTTCCTCACCCTGCCCTCTACTCCCAACGGCCAGCCTGGGCTACATGGCCAGTCTCCTTCTCAAAAAACCCCACAAACAAAGTTCACTTGGATTCTGTTGTACAAAATCAACAGACATCTTCAGACCTCCCGAGTGACTTCAATATTGAGGCTCTGACTTCACCATTCCCCTCGGCTTTCAGATGCTGTGTCCTCCATATGAACACACAATATCAGAACAGGGATTCATTTAAACCACATCCATTGCTCATCAAACCTCTATTTTAGGGGGTAGAGACTAGCTCTCATTACATTTTATCACATTTTATTGCCGTACATACAGTATGAGCTTTTACGTGATTCTAGAAGCCAGGCGCAACCCTGCCCACCCCTCACTTCAAAGGATTCCTCACTTGACTGATTCTAAAGAGTAAACTGATTTTCTCATCGTTTGCTGCGTTTGACAATGGGAAGGCTGACGGGGCAGCACTGCTAAAAAACAGCTCCCTTCCACCCCAGGGGAAGGAATGCGTGTTAATATCTTTAATGACGGGCATCTGTATGAGAAATGTGAAATCATTTATCCTCAGCGATAACCTGCCGAGGATTAAAAAGTACTTGGGGCTTAGAACGGAAGTAATCTGTCAGGAGAAATTATTTAGACTGATATGAAGTAACCGAATAAATTGGCTTCTGGTAGCTTCCTAAGGACCCAAGGACATGTAGATTCAAGTTGGTTAAAAGTCAGCATGAGCTGCCGAAGAATCTGGAAAAGAACTGCCATTCTATAGGAGGAAAACATGACACATTTATTGGATAAATTCCTTTTGCGAAAAGATAGCACATTTACTTGATAAATTCTTTTTCATCTACTAGGAACTAGAAGTGATTTCAGAAGGACACGGTTATCAAAGGGACATTTGGAGTAAGCAAGAGGATGCCTTGCCTATGCCGAACAAGAGTGAGACCTCACCAAGCCACCTCCTTGTGAGGCCCTGATTCTAAACAATAGTAGTGCTTTCCTTTGGGCACTGGTCTATGCCTCTCAAGGCTGGCTTGGGCATGAGCCCGGGGAAGAAGCGTTGCTCTGGAGCCTGCCAATATGCATCAATGTGCAGGCAGGCTTGTGTCCTGCAGGAGCGCCTCCTTCCACTCTCCATGGCCTCAGAGTTGCACATCAGTTAATAAGTTTTTAATCGGAATCTCACTCTTCTCTTTCTCGACAGCTTCAGAGCACACTCTTTTTCACCTCTTTACACAGAAAGCCTGGTAAATTATAGGAAGAAGCACTGTAGCTGCCTGGGAAGTTTAATTGGTCTGGAAAAAAAGGTGTAAATTGTTGGAAAATGTAAACTACATCCATGTAATTGATGCCTAAAATTTACTGTTTAAAGAAGAGAATTCTAGAGTCTGAGTGTCCCCACAGGCACCAGTTCAATAGTACCTCTTCTAGGGAATGGAAACACATTCTTTCTGAGAGGGGTCCCGCAGCTGCCTGGGTTTATTCATGTAAACATAAAAACAGAAAGGCATGGGTTGGTAGTATAGCTCTGTGACGGAGCATTGGCTCAGCAGGAGCCAAGCCCGGTCCACTACCCAGTACCTCCAACTCCACCTCAACTGTGCTATGAATAAAAGAAACCAGTAAGAACCACGTTAAAAAGATGGTGATAGGTAATAACCTAGATGTTACTGTGACTTTTGACCAAGGGGTAAATAGTTCTTTGATGGTCTAAGAAATGAAAAGTTTTCTGTGAGTTTGTGTGTGTGTGTGTGTGTGTGTGTGTGTGTGTGTGTGTGCGTGTGTGTGAATGTAGATGTCAGGGGTCAACTTCCTCTGACACACCTCAGATGCCTTCCACCTTGATTGGAAGAGATAAGCATCTCTCACTGACCTGGCCATCCATTCTGCCACCCAGCTTCTGCCTGTCACTGCCTCTCCAGACCTGGGATTAAAAGTACACCTAAACTTATATCGTTCCATGACTTGTAGTCAAGGCCTCAGGTACTTTACTGACTGAACTATTTCCTGAGTTCCCAATTCAACATTTTGATATTAGAATTTTAAGCTCTAACTCTTTAGAAATGGTGCACTGGGTGAGGGTTGACTGACAGAGAGAAACAGAAGACATTCAGTATAAAATGAATCAGGTTTGTCACAGGGTCTTTGTGTAAGCAAGCAGAAGTACAGATTGCAAATGCAATGCTATGCACACCCATGAGCAGGTGTTGAGGGGAGGCAAGAACAGACTGGGGAAGGCCCAAGAGGAAGCAGGAGGTGTAAGAGACTGGACTCGGGATGCCAGCCCATGCAGAGGTTGCAGACTGAGAGATACTGATAAGGATGTGCTGGAACTCAAGAGAGAAATAACCCTCAGCAAGCAGAACCTGCAAGAGCGCTGTGTCTGGGTCTGAAAGCTGCCCAAGTCGTTACAAAGCTGAGGCTAAGGCTTGAGCCAGGGATAAGAGTGACAGGCAGGCAAAGGAGTGATGAGGGGCAGGCAGACATCTGCAAGGAATCCTTTAAGGCTTTACACCAGGCCCAGCTGAATAACCTGACTCCAGTGGGTGTAGATTTTACCCACAGTTCCCTCACATCACAGTAAAGTCCGGGTGTGTTCCTACAGTGTCTGTGTGCTGTACTGGAATCCCTGGACTAAGACAAAGGTGGGTTTCAGAAGTAAGTGGAACTGGGTGAATGTAGGGCTCTGTGCTCACCTAACTGTCTTACCTGGGTGGGGTGTGGGGGTGAGTATCTGAATGATTGGCATGTGAGATTTCAGAGGGAAAAGATACCGCAGAACAGACCATTGCAAGTGCGCTTTCAGAAGGGTGGGAGTGTGGAGTGTGGTGTTCAGGAGGCAGAAGCAGGCAGAGCTCTGTGATTTCAACATAGCCTGGTCTACAGAGCAAGTTCTGGACCAGCCTGGGCTGCATAATAAGGCTCTGTTTTTCTTTTTTCTTTTGGAAAGAAAAAAAAGACGGAAGGTGGAAAGGTGTTTGTCACCATCTTGCCTCTGACTAGTTTCTTCCTGGGTCATTACTTGGTGAGTAGCCATGAGGGGCACCTGGGAAAGTGCCCGTGTCTCTAGAGGTGGGTGTTCCCCTGCTCTGTCTGCTCTCTGCCAAACTTCTGGATTCTTTATCTAACTGGTTAGAGCAAAAGGAAAGGGAAAAATCACGAGCTCTAACCAGCAGTGTGCCGGGTTTTTTGTCCTTTACTTTTGTCTAGCAGACAAGTGACTCTAATCTAAACAAAGTTATCCAGCCAAAGACCACACCTTTCAGATTATCAAGAGGGCCGACCTTCCAAGGGCTGACTTAATTGTTTAAAAGTGAAATTTGTTCTCTCTCTCTTTTTCTGGCTTTGAAACTGCGCTTTGCTATAAAGCTGAGGTTTGGTGAATTGAGCCAGCTTAATTTTTAGGTCTTGTGTTTAAGTATTTAGAGCATAATGTCTTAAAAGCTTTTTAATAGAGAACTCTAAACATCATCCATTCATTAAACAAGCAATTACTGAATGTTTAGAGTGTGCCAGGGACTGCTGTGGGTTCAGATAAGATTTTTCAACCTGCCTTTTAAAACAAATATATGTCCTTACACGCTATGTTCTTCAAAAGGAATTTTCAGGGTTAAAAAAATTGACAAATATCAGGAAAAGAAGCTGATGAAACTCTCAACTAGGCTTAAAAGGAAAAGGGGAGAGCAGGAATGGCACCCAGGGGCAAAGGTCTTGCTCAGTATTGGGTGAATCCTGGGTTCGATCCTCAGCACAGCAAAGAATAAACACACACACACACACACACACACACACACACACACACACACACACAATTCAGTGAGATGGCTCAGTGAGTAAAGGCACTTGTTGCCAAGCCTGACAACCTGAGTTCGATCCCTTGGACCCACATGGTGGAAGGAGAAACCAACTCCTGAAACTTGTCCTCTGACCTTCATATACCTGCCATGGCATGGACAAATGAAAAAAATGTAATACAAGTTTTAATAAATAAATGCATAAAGGGACTATTCAGGGAATGACAGGAAGTGTAGATCTAGTTTCTTGGGATCACTTCCTGCTTTGGTGTATATAATTCTGCAGCGTTGCTGAAGGGGCTCAAACTCCAGAGCTCAGCTCCTCATACAGAAGATGAGGAGAAACAAAAGAGAGAGAAGGTGAGAAGGAGAAAATGTATGCGCTCTCCCAATTGTAGCGGAAGTCGTCTGTACACATCCTGGTACTGCTAAATATTAATATTTCAGTGTGGTTTACCTAAGAATGCAAAATATTACACAATGCATGACTTAGTTCCAATGCTTTCCCTAAAAATACAAAATATAACATAATGTATGAGTTTGTCGTTCATAAATCTCAACTTATTATATATAAAATGTAGACATCATTTTTGGTTGTTTTTTAAGTGAATGTTTTCTTTGTATTAGCAAATGCAGCACAAATCTAGAAGTTTCAGATATGGGCATTTGGTGAAAGGCATTGGGGATTGAACCAGGACCTTGCACATACTAGACAGATGCCCTACTGACCTATATATACCCAGCCCCTGAGAAAGCACTGTGATGTTAGCAGGGTTTATTGGATGCCTGGGTGTATCTCAGTGGTAGAATACCTGCTTATAGGACGCACAAGGCCCTGGGTTCAATTCCAAATACCAAAATTCTTCATCACAGCTAAATAAAAAACCTACTAGAGAGAGTTCTGATTATAGATGTCAGGAAACAGGTCTTTAAATATTACCGAGTATTGGCCATGGGCAAGAAACCTACATAGCCTACACCTTATATTTCTTAATCCATAAAATGAATGCAGTAACACTCATTTTATCTAGTACTCATCTAAGCCATCATGAAGATCAAATTTAAAAAGGGCCCACAAAGATGATTTGCAATAGTGGTATGATGTGTAAACAATGGTAACTTTTATATACACAATGGTAAACCTATAGTCCCAGTTCATCTAGAGGCAGAGGCAGGATTGTTTGAGTCTGACTCAAGGTTTAACCTGGGCAATATAATGAGAGTCATATCTCAAAAAAAGGCCAAAATTAAATTATGAACTGTCCTTGATCAGTGCTAGTGAGTATTGGTGACTTGTTGGTAGACAGTGTGACCCTAGTTTGTAAAAGCTTTTAAGTGCAAGTTAACTTTCCATTTTATACAAATAGATTACAGAAAGTGTAGAGAAATAGATCCAGATCTTAGGTCTTCCTTCTGTTGCTCACCAGCTCTGTTGTGTGTGCAATGGCTTAACTTTCTGTGTTTGCATTTCTTTATTAAAACCTGAAGAGCTAAAAGGAGTTGCAAATTTAATGGAAAATTATTTGACAAGTAGAAATTAGTTTAATCAGACTAATCTGTAGTTGATAAACTGTCCTAATTGTCTTGCTTTATAAAAAACCATCCTCATGTACATGTATCCCTCAACTAATGGTGGGGTTACAGTCCCATTAGGATGTTAAAAACTAAAAATAGCATCAATTGAAGACGTATCTAATTCATGTATCCTATCAAACATCATTGCCTAGACACGTCTAACATGCTCAGAACACTTACATCAGTCTACAGTTAGGAAAAACGCCTAAGCAAAGTCAATTTTACAATAAATAGCTATCTTAGGTAAGTCATTGAATACTATACTGAAAATCGAAAACCAAACAGTTCTATGGGTATTCCTTCAGAGCATTGTGAAGTCAGTCATTAAGCTGAACTACTTTGTCAGGGCAGGACTCTGTGTGTGTGTGTCCCCAACCCGTGTATGTGTGTTTGTGTGTGTGTATGTGTGTGTTTTGTGTGTGTGTGTGTAGATTGAAAGGGATAGAGACATAAGAAAAAGAGGAACTATGGTTGCTCTCTTAAAAATATTGACAATAATATTCACAGATTATGGTCTTGTTGGCTAGACATTAATATGTTGGTGTATATTATCTACAAATGTGACAGTTTCCTATCCTTAAAAATGGGCACAGGTATTTAATTATATGACATTCTCTATAAGGTTGTCAAAACCAAATACAAATTTAAAAGTGCTTTACAAAGTCCTAAGTGTCCGCTGTTATTTGGCATTTTAACGTGTATATTTGGGGTCAGAGAGATGAGTCAGTGGATTGAAGTACTGGCCAGCAAGTCTGACAACTTGAGTTTAGTTCCCAGAACCTACATGGTGGCAGGAGAGAACCAGCTCCCAAAGGTTGTCTTCTGATCTCCACATGTGTGCTGTGGCATGCCTCCTTCTAAATAAATGCACAAATGGAATTGTAAAAAGCTAAAAATGTACATTTAATAAACTATGGAGAAAAATCAAATTATGCTCAGAGGGCTCACAACTTGTAGTAAAATCCAGACAAGATTCCCACTCTCATACAACAAGCTGATGTCTGGGGCCAAATTTGTCTCTTTGGTGGGAGGACAAGAGAAAGATGCCTTCGTGACCGTATTGGTCAACATTTTGAGTTGTCCTTCTAAGAGGCCTTTTTAGGTTCAGTCTTTCACTTGAGCAGTTTGCCATTTCATGTGTGTTTTGGGATGGTGGTCATTGAACAAGCTGAGAAAAGACAGTAGGAATACAGAACTGAGCTGGCAGGGCAAGAGAGCTTCAAGGAGCGTAGCAATGGCACAGTGTGGTGTCTAGTGCTAGCCATGGTCAGAGACGCCAGCAGTGTCCTTCACTCTGGACAACTGAGCTGTGACTAGGAAGCCTGTGGAGAGTGATGAGGGTGTGGAGAAGCACATGTAGAGGAGATGGGGCTGACTTAGAGAGGGTGTGAGCATCTCATGTAGACAGAAGGTGGAACCGCTGAGACTCACCTTCTAGCACTCACTGTAGGGCACTTCCAAAAATGGGTTATCATTCTGCTATATTGCCTTCACATTCCCAACAAAATCCACCCATCAGAAGCTGGAATGTAGGTTAGGCCACACTTGGGCTTATTGTATAATTCTAGCCAGACTTGCCTTCACATTTTCCAGTGAATTAAAACATGACCAATAGCCCAAATATACCAACAAAACCACTCTTTTTCCTATGACATATTTCCTTCACTGCTCTGAAAATCATAATGGTTGCATTTAGATACATACAACAACGAAGAGGAAATATGGAACATTAAAAAAAAGACAACTTTCAAAAAGTTAAAAAAAAACCCACTTGCTCCTTGTCAAGAAATCTTTTTATTTCAGATTAGTAAGTTGTTTTCTTATGGTGCAAAATGAAAAATATAAGGTAAAGAGTATGACATACGTTTGTAAACCAATAGTGATTAATTCTGTTTTCTTTACAAATAGATCAGCTTTAAACATAATCTATATGGATGCATAATTGTATCTATACTCCTGCAGTTTATTGCAGCACGGGGAAGTTAGGTCTCCTGCTTCTTTTGGAAAAGATCCACTACCTAGGGAAATTTCTCAAATGTTCTTTTCCTAATGACGTTTTATTACTGAGTTGATAGTTCACCTGGTTGCACTCAGTAAGTTTGTCCACTAATGACAAATTTTAAATACAAGAGCAGGGAAGTAGGGGTCAGAAGTCATGAGTTCTATGGGTAGAGATAGAACTCAGTCACTTTTTTATTGGAGGTCCTTGTGATGAGTCCCCACAACTCCCACCAAAAAGTCTTGAGTTCTCACACTAACGGCCCCTCTACCCAGTCAGTTCTCAGAGTCAGGGAAATGGTGTTTTCTGAACTTTGCCTTTCTGGGTCCAGCAGTGGCCTATCTTCCTTGCTTCCCCAAATATAATAGTTTCCATGACTTAGCTCAATGAGGACATTTAGAAGGAGTGATGAGCAGCATGTGTGGGTATTTATAAAGAATGCTGTTATAAAGAGTATGGTGGGAAGTGGGCAGGGGCAGGAGGCAGGAGAATTCTGGTAAGTTTGAGTCCAACCTATAATACATAGCCAGACTGTTTCCCAAACAACCCCACAAAAACCAAAAACCAACACATACACGCACGCACGCACACAGACACACAAAACAAATCAATAGAAAAGCAAAGCTCTTTAGCATAAAGGTGCACACATTCTCCATAGCAACATGGCTGGTTAGTTGCTTTGGAGTGGATTTTTCACCAGAAATATATCTAAAAAAGAGATTCCACCCCACCTCCATCCCTATAATTCTTTGCAGCAATCAATTTCTCACCTGGGAACTTAGCAAGAGAATCCATGGTTGAGGAAGAAATGAAGTTCATGCCCTTGTGTCTTAACATGAAACTGAACGTGAACTCACATCAGTCCCAGTAGTAATCCAGAGATTTGGATTTCTTTTTTAAGTTTTATTTATTTTGTTCTATGTGTATGAGTGTAAATAAGCGTGTGCACTGCAATACCCATGCAGACCAGAAGAGGGCGTCTAATCCCCTTGGGAAAGGAGTTGTAACTGGTTGTGAGCTGGTGCTGGCTCCTCTTCAATAGCCAGTGCTCGGAGCCACCACTCCAGCCTTAATCTGAACTTTTAAAGAAGACGTGGGTTGTGTAATTCTCTCTGATAGGAACTCCCTCTGTGAGCTAGGGATACAACTCAGTGCTAGAATGCTTACCTGGCATGTAAGGCTCTGAGTTTGATCGCATCACAAGAAAGAAGGAAGGATGGAGCACACCTTTAATCCCAGCACTTTAGAGGCTGAGGCAGGTGGATCTCTGAGTTTAAGGGCAGCCTGGTCTACAGAGCTAGTTCCAGGATAGCCAGGGCTACACAGAGAAACCCTGTCTTGAAAAATAAAACAATCTAGTCAACAAAAAACAAAAACGACAAACAAAAAAAAAAAAAAGGGAAAGAAGAATTTTTTGATTTCTGGCTGATCTCTCTACAAATTCACCTTATCTTTCTTCAGATATGGAAATTCCTTAGATATGCTCTAATATATACATACTTCCAATACCATATATTTTCATAATTTCCTACGACCCCCAATTTTAAATTATTTGAGATACATCAGCACACAAGATTCACTATCTTTGACAGATTATGTCAATTGTATCTTCTCATGTGGCTTGCTAATTGTCTTACAAGGATTTCCATTCCTAGGCAAATAAATTTTATAATCCAACCCCATTGTCACAGAGAGACACAGAGAGACTGATTTTCCACGGGGTCTGTGGCTATTTCCACCCATGATGAGCAGCAGATAGAAGATGAGTCTCCCTATCTAGCACCTTCCCTCACAATCTGGTCTGGCTCTAATTTTACAGGTCCTCAAAACCATGATTGTCACAATCTCCTCAGTTCAGCTCTCAAGAGAAATTAATTGATAACACAGAGTTCCGAGTGGCTGGCATGTGAATGACACCCGGCTATACAATTTCACATCTAATCAGGAAAGATGGGGATCAGGGTCGGCCTATTGTCTCTCTGAGTCTGTCTCTGGCTGGAAGCCAGCTGGCTCTAAGGCAGCCCTGGAGAGTGATGTGGGCAGAAGATGGAAAAATATTCAAGCCAGACAATCAGTGACTGTGATGGTGTCTTCCACATTGTCAGAAGATGCCTGGGGTAGCAGTGGATTCACAGCTGATTAGTGTCCTGAAATTCTCAATGACCGAAGTATAATTTCTAGCCCAGTCATCTGACCACTCTAACTGTAATGAGGGTCTGTAACATGTAAGGATATGTGATATCCAAGCCATGCTTGACAGACACAGGACTAAAACCTCAACTTCTGCCTTAGTGAGGCTAATAATCCAAAGATGAGGAAGCAAAATCTATGAGGAATGGCAATAAATGCAAAATTGTACACAACCAAGGGCTAAAATGATGAGAAAGTTTTAAGTGGAAAGAGATCAGACAGAAAAGGAAACTATTGATGTCTGGAAGAGTTGGAGAAAGAAAGTTTCATTGAGGTAATGGGGCTGAATCTTTCGCTTCAAACTAAGATGGGTGAGCTTTGGCATTCAGAACCATCTTGGAAGCCCAGCCCAGCCGAGAACGCAGTAGGAGCAAGTGGTGTATAACAGAAGTAAGGTGTAAATTCAGGATGCCTGAGACCAGTTTAGTAAAGAGCAGAAAAGTACATGGAGGGAGGGAGTGGTAGGGTGATGTGGAACGTGTGTGGACATCCATAAGTGGAAGCTGTAAAAACTGCTAAGAAGCTGCTTTATAGTAGATGAACGACAAGAAACACTAGTTCCATTCACCAGAGGTCAGTAATCAGTGGAGGTAGAGAGATGGCAGAACTTAATTTAGAAACATAAAGGGCCGTTGGCTATTTCAGCCCTACCACCACTGCTTTAGTTTTAAGGACATCTTTGTTTGCACCATATACTCTTATCGGGCCTGGAACTTGCAATGTAGACCAGGCAGGCCTTGAACTTTCAAAGTTGTCTTGCAGCCTTTGCCTCCCAAGTGTGAGACTGCAGACATAGGCCACTATACCTGCTCGAAAGAGGAGAGTAATGTGATCTAGATGAAGGGAATGGCCAAACAATGGTAAAGGAACAACATCGTGCTCCTGAAAAATGATCAGTTTGCTGCGAACCATGCTGCTGACAGCAGCCGGACGCTGGGATCCAGGCTCTCGGTGTTTCTGCTGCTTCCCCTTGTACGCCAGCTGCGTTGTTCTTGCGGTAACTACCCCCGTTGGTCAGCACACTGTCTTCATTTCCACTGGAGCCTTGAACAGTTATCAAGGAAACAGCAATGTGCATTTTAGTTCATCATCTGCTCTGTGTGAAATATAATCCACATGAAACCACAGGGGCGGCCGAGGGTCCAGAAATACCTACAGTTCTATGCTTCTGCACCTGATTTAGTTGTAGGCTGAACTGGACTTGTAGATTAATAGATATTCTTGGAGCAAAATGGCTAATCAGAGTAACAGTTGCTAAACATGAATGTTTGCTGGAGCTCTCTCTCTCTCTCTCTCTGTGTGTGTGTGTGTGTGTGTGTGTGTGTGTGTGTTTATTCAAAAGTTTGCAAACACATGTGAAAGCCACATTACAATCTTGGGTGACATTCCTCAGATACCATCCACCTTATTTTTTGATACAGGGTCTCCCATTGGCTGGGAGCTCACCAAATAGCCCAGGCTAGTTGGTCCAGTCAATGAGCCCTAACGATATAACTATTTCCACTTCTCTGGTTTACAAATACATGCTGCCACCCCACGGGACTTTTTTTTTTCTTTTTGGTGACTTCTGGGGGTTGAACTTTATATTTGGCATAGCGAACACTTACAGCTGAGCTATCTCCCCAGGCTAACATGAAAGCTTCCATGCTTCTTTTTTCTTTGTTTTCTGTCCTTATGTGTCAGCAAGTCCATGACAGAATGTTTTGACTGCATGGGTATTATTTTTCCCTTCTTTGTTAGTTATTTTTCTTTTATTAAGAACTCTGAACTTCTCCAATTTAAGAAACCTCTGTAACCGGAATAGACAGGTCAAGATGCTCAACCTGTACAACTCAGAATTGGAATCTGAAATTAAGCTATTCAGAGCTGTGGATGAGCTTGTGTACACCTGTAATCCCAGCACTTCCAGGATGGGGGCAGGAGGATCTAAAGTTCAAGGTCATCCTTGGCAGTACTGTGAGGTCCAGGTCACCCTGAATTACGTAAGACCCTGTTTCCATACAAATTCCTAAATAGGCATATCCTATTCCGTGACCTCATCGTGTAGCCTCCTTTCAAGTCCATCTGCCCATTGAGCTAAGTGGGTGCTGGAGGAATCGTGAGGGTGTGCAGCCAAGCCCTGTGCACTTGCTGCATGTGATGGTTATCGAGCTGACTTTGGCGCTTGCTGCATGTGATGGTTATCGAGCTGACTTTGGCGCTTATGGATTAGGTCTTCTGCCCTTGAGCTGGATGTCTCATCAGTTTGGTTGCCAGCCATTAATGGCTTTCAACTATAAACTGGCTCATGTCAATTATGCCCCCATGCCCGGCAACTCTGAGTGAGAAATAGATTACAGGTGCTGAGACTCTGGCTGGCGTTTCTCCCAGGAGAACCAAAGTAGTTGGTTCAGTGCACTCAGTTGAATAACATAACCCAGGCCAAAGTCTTCATTAAAAACTTGACTGGAACCCAAGTCCCTTTTGAGGAACCAAAATGCTGTCAAGTCTCCATGGTCGTTGCTATTTCCACACATTTTCATAAACAGGAAAATGCACTTCAAGGACTGGAGAGATGGCTCAGCAGTTAAGAGCACATACTGCTTTTGCAGATGACCTGAGTTCAATTCATAGCACAGCATATGGCTCATAATCACCTGTAAATGTTTCAGTCACCTCTAACTCTTTCTCCAGGGACTCTGGTGCCCTCTTCTGGCCTCCATGGGTACATACAAACATGTGTGTGCTTGTACAAGTATACACACGTACACATATACACATAATTAAAAATGAAGTCATTTTTTAAAGAAATATATTTCAATTGCAAATCACGCTGGTTCAAGTTCTACGTTCCTTTGGTCACAGTGCCCCAGGATACAATGCAAGATTATGAAATGAATAACGAAATTGTTCTCTTTAAAGAAAACCATAGCTAAGCCTGGGGTCCCTCTACTGCATTAGGTTGGTGCCTGACAAGAAACGGGTCTTCTGTTTTAAAGAGGCAATTGCAGGGTTAAACAAAATGAATGGAAAGAGGAAGCAGGAGTTCTGAGGAGGTAGAGATGGGAGACTAAGGAATTCAAGGCCAGTCTTGGCTATACAGCAACTTCTAGCCCAGCTTGGAAGCTTTTCCCAAATCTTAAAACTCGGAACAACGCCGTATGCCAATGACCTTGATTTGATCATTGCCTACTGTACCCGTGTCAAATGTCCCACGTGACTCCACGAATTTGTGCAATTACCATGCACCAATTAACATTTTGTAAAGAATGATTTGTTTTGTCGGCAAGAAAGGAGGCTGTGAGTCGGTATATCATTTGTAAAACATGTCATTTATACATTCTGTGAGAGACTATCAATCAAGCTCTTCCATGGGAAAACCTGAAGGTTTACGAGCAGAGGCAACTTAAAGATTTTATCTCTTTTTGCCTCTGGACTCTCTTTAAATTGTACACCCCCTTCCACCAGCATTATCATAGTTGAAAGAAGAGAATTATAAGTGTTTTGCAGAAGGAGTTTGGTGTTCTTGAAAATTCATTATTTTCCCAAACTTAGGAATACCAGAATTTTACTTGGCCAATCAATAATCACCTTCTCTTCCTCCCATCTCCCGCCACTCTCCCCTCTTTCTCCCTCTCCCCTCCCCCGCCACTCTCCCCACTTCCTCCCCCCACCCCCCACCTCTGCTCCCGCCATCACCCTCCCCTCTTTCTCCTCCTTGCCCCTCTTCTTTGTAATCTGAGAGAAGATTCTTTTTAATCTAAGGAGAAATGTCTTAGTTCTGCAAACATAGGTTGTGTTCCTTTCTCGTCTCAATCAACCATCAGAATTGAAGTTTATCTGTTTGAACTCTATTATTAAGCATTTACATTCACATATTTTAAATAATGATTTATTTTTGTATATATGAATGCTTTGTCTGCACAAATGCAAATGTACCATGTGCATGCAGTGCCCAAGGAAGCCAAATGAGGGCATTGGATGCCCTGGAACCTGGAGTTGCAGACAGCTGTAAACTGCCATGTAGGTGCTGGGAACTGAATCTGGGTCCTTCACAAGAGATGCAAGTATGGTGTGTGTGTGTGTGTGTGTGTATGCACAGGCACACACACAATTACTAAGCCATCTCTCAGGTCCTATGTTCACAGATTTTACCCATATTTGCATTATAAAGTTATTCCAGAAACAGACTTCTACTACACAACAACCTCTGTCACTTTGGAAATCGGAGGTGCTGCACAACGACACTCCACTTCAGTACTGCTGTTTTCTAAAGTGGAGCCGCCACCCCTGGGCCTTCATAACTCCATGTCATCTTTCTCCTTTGGTTATTGCTTTATTTACTTTTATTTTCTTTTGAGATAGATTTTGCTGAGATGCCCAAGCTGACCATGAACTTGCTATCCTCTTACATGCGGCTCCTGCGTATGTGCTGGGGTTATAAGAACAGGCCACCAAGCCGGACGTTCCTGCTAACTCTTTAATAATGACTCTTCACACATTCTTCCTCACTGCCATTGTGTCATCAATAGGAATAGAACTCTTCAAGATGGTATTTAGATTGGAGAGCTTCATGGTTGTCAATTGCTCTCTCTTTCTCCTTTTATATTTTTTAATTATTTTACATGTTATAGGAGTTTTATTTGCATGTATGTCTGTACGTCTGTGTACCATGTTTATGCCTGGTACCTGCAGAGGAAAGAAGAGGCGTGGATCTGCTAGATCTGGAGTTACAGATGGTTATGAGCCACCATGTGAGTGTCGGGGATCCAACCCCAGGCCCCAGAAGAGCAGCAAGTGCTCTTAACTGCTAGGCCATCTCCTCCCCCTCCTTTTAAAACTGATTTTATTACGTGTGTGTGTGTGTGTGTGTATGTGTGTGTGTGTGTGTGTGTGTGTGTGTTTGTGCTTACATGTGCACACTTATGTCATAGCACCCCGGAGAAGATGAGGCCAAGCTTCTCTCCTTCTACCTTGTGGGATCCAATGACGGAACTCAGATTGCCAGGCCCATGCAGCAAATGCCGGCGCCTGTTGAGTCATCTCACCTGACCCCTCTCTCCTGTTTAAGTTTTGTCTTATCTGGCAACACCAACTTCCCCAACTGAGGTATTCAGACAGTCTGGAATCTGGCTTGGTTTAATCAGGACACGGCACACTATGGACAAGCGCAGAGTGGTAGCAAGGGCCAGCCACCGTCCTCCTCTTCTCTTTTCTCTCTTCCTTTCTCTGCCCCTTCCTTTCCTTTCTTTCCCCTTCTCTCTGACAAGCAGATTCCCTTCCAATACAAACAAATGTGCAAACGCAAGTACTGAAAAGCAAGCATTGGCCAAGCAATTCTCTCCCTTTCCTCAGGGAGTGGGGGGTTTGCAGACCCTTGTGCACCTACAGTGGACCACCAAGTGTGATGATCATTTCATGTTGTCAAGACAAGGAAACAGTAAAAGAGAAGGTAAGAAAATGGTCCCCAAACACGGCAGCTCAGACATCTTGGGGTTGAGTCACACACTGACCCATCTGCACAGGGACCTTGACAGGAACCTCGAACCATTTTCAGCCAACCTCAGGTTCTAACTCCTTCAACAGGGGGCGTTGCTGGCATCCCTTTTATTTAACTAGCACAAATAACTGATATTTTATCACAAAATTCTCTACCCTACTATGGCGTGTGTGTGTGTGTGTGTGTGTGTGTGTGTGTGTGTGTGTGTGTGTGTACGCTTCCCCACACAGCTAACCTAGATATCCCTTCAGAGAAAGCAGGGTGCCCTATGCCATTCTGTGCTTCTCTCCATACACAGGATACAGATGTGCACACAGGAGGTTCTTGACCAAGGTGATGCTTTCTTACCCATATTCCTTTTGGGCTCTGGTTCTATTTAGGAGGCTCAGCACGGCTCTTTGTTAGAACATGGACACCACTGCTAGGAAGTGGATTCTGCTCTGTTCCATGCTGCGTTCACTCCCAAATCCCTTTATTAAATGCAGAGATACAGAGAAAAGAATTGGTATTTCTTGGGAAGCCTGAAGTGTGCCAAATAGAAAATATTACATATCCTAGGATTTTACTCTCTGTCGTGTTCAAAACACCTTCTTTGCTTTTACCAGCATGAAGCTCTCAGGAGGGAAATGCAGAACAGGATTTGTGGGGGCCTCTCCTTCTGGGATGTGCTTCCTGTAAGATGAAAGCTAAAAGCTGAACTTTCCCAAATCCCTGGGTGCTGCCAAGCCCATCTGTCCACCAGGACGTTCTTTCTCCTCACTAGATGATTGCTTCTTGGCAGGTAAAGATGAAGGAGAAGGCTCTGTGTGGGCAGGAAGTCTATTTGGGGAGCTTGTTATGTTCTAGACAGGTGAATGGGTGCTAATCCATATTTGTAATATGATTGTGGAAGATGCGCAGGCTCACACTTGGAAAGTATCATCAGTAAGTACACACTCCCAATACTATTAATCATCCTCCTGCCCCATGTGACAGTACTTGAAATTAGCATAGCAAAGTATGTTGCTTGAGCTAGAACATTCTACCATGGGAGTGGAGATCTGATGAGCTCTCATTTGGACTCCACTTTGCTTTGGAGCGGTCTGCTATCATTGTCCAGAAAAATGGGTAGACACATGGACTGGATGGTACTGGAACTGTTTTCATCAAGGGAATTAAGGATTTTCCCAAATTCTTGAAACGTTCTGTACTCTCTGAAGTGGAAACACTGTATGGAGGAAGAGTAATAAGAAACCACTAGTTTGGATAATTGCAACCAGAGAACCAGTTTCTCACAATTGCAATTTGTAAATCAGGTGAAGATTGGGGCCAGGGCAACCTGAAAATGTGTTAAATCTGAAAACAGGAGCAATAAAACAAAAGCAAAGACACATGTAAGGAGAGAAAACTCCCCGGGCCGATTTCTCTCTTTTATTTATTTGTGATTCATCATCCTGAGGGTTGAGATTGCAGGAATGAACCACCATGCCTAGATACAGCCAATTTTTTAGAAACAGAAGTTTCAAACTATATACTTGTAAAAAGATACGTTTTTTTAAAATTATGTATATATGAGTATGTCTTAGTCCATACATGCAGTGCCCATAGAGGCCAGAAGGGGGCATTAGCTCCCCTGGAACTGGAATTATAGACAGCTGTGAACTGTCCTCTGGGTGCTGGGAACTGGACCCAGGCCCTCTGTAAGAGCAGGAAAGGCCCTTAACCACTGAGTCGTCTCCACAGCCCTCAAATTATACTAAATAATGTGCTTAAATGTTGAGTCTCCATCTTACAACACACACTCAGGCTGGACTCAGCCTTCCAGGCATGTGTGGTGAGTGCTCTTACCCACTGAGCTTCCCCAGGAGAACTTTCTTCATTTAAATCAGAGCCACTTGGCTCTTGGCAGTTCCCAGATTCTTCCTGATTCTAATTCGTAACCTAATGTTGGAATTTGTACAACATGAATTTCCAGATTGACGATAAAGACATCTCGCCCTGAATCACAATGTCTGAACCAACCTCAGTCACTGCAGTTAAACAGATGTATGTGTCTTTGTCCCTTAGATTCACGGTTTAGAAATATAGAAATTGTTTCTTACATTTGTACCTGTGTTGTAAAAAAAAAAAAAAAATAGAGCACAAGAAAAGGTATTAAGGCAGGTGTGACAGTGTAAGTCTGTACGTACATGTAATCCCAGAACTTGGGAGGCTGAGGCGGGAAGATCGTGGGTTTGAGAGCAGCCTGGGCTACACAGTAAGGTCTCGTCAAGACCAAACCAAACCAGCCAAGGTTTTAATACTGAAAATAGAGCACTGCCTTTTAAAATTAGTGAAACGTCAGTACATTATTCACTGGGAACACAGGAGCCACATATTTTAGGCAAAGTAGAATAGCTTGTCTGCTACAGCTGAAGATAGAGTCCAGCCAGTAAGTGTCAACTCTGTTTCCAAGTTCTACAGACAAGTCTGCAGGGGAAGGTGAGGCACAGAGGCACAGCCTCTTGGTTTCTGGGGGTGTGGGACAGGGGTGATGTTTCTAGTTTCTTCCCATTTCCAGGCATGTGTAGTGGCAGCCCAGGTGATCTGAATGAAAAGAAGGCCCTTTGACCTTTCCAGGATCCTGAAAACCAGTTAAATGACCAGTGTCCACGAGTACATTTTACCAAGCAGAAGACAAATCTTATGTGAGAGAATTTCCTGGTCAGTTGCACTTCCAGGAAAAAGGTACCAATGGAAGAGTCCACCTTTCCTGGTAGGTACCCGAGTTTGGGAAGTAGGCTGATGGCATTTGGCTTTGTGTTAAATTTACTTTGGAGGTGACGATCCTTGCCTAGATGCTGTCTTTCTTAACCAATTCTTTCTGGAAGCCTGACCTAAACTGTTTGTTTGGTCTGGTTTGGTGTGTGTGTGTGTGTGTGTGTGTGTGTGTGTGTGTGTGTGTGTGTGTGGTCTGCATGTATGTTTGTGAATCATTTGCTCACCTGATGCCTGAGGAAGCTGGAATAGAGCATTGGATTCCCTGAAGCTGGAGTTACAGATGGTGTGAACCACCATGTAGATATTGGAAATTGAACCCAGATCCTCTGAAAGAGCAGCCGGCTATCTCTTCAGCCCTGTTGTTTTCTCTCTAGATTGTGTGCCAGAAGGAAGAGAAAGGATCTTGGAGGATGGTCCACTTTGGCTAGCTTTGCTCTTTATTTTCCTTAGTGCTGAACTTGGGACCTTGCTCCTCAAACAGCATGTGCTGGCTCTCAGTGTGAACACAGTTGCTTCAAATCCCTCATTGCCAAAACGACTTGCTTCCTTCTTTCCAGCTCCCCTTCTTTATTTTTCCCTGCGTTGGGAAATGCTAAATGAGTAGGACCAAATGACTAGATAGAAGGAATGATTGGCATGACAAAGATGAGCTCCTTCCTACACTGTAGACCTGGAGCCACAAGTGCACCTGCCCACTTCCCATGGTTACTAATTTCATATTAGACATGCAGTGATATATATATACACGGGATATTTTATTCACAGCACTCTAAGGTGAGTACCCCAATATCCACCTTACAGACACTCAACTCACCATTGCTCATTCCCCTGTCCAACGCCACATAGATAAGTAGTATCTTCTCCGGATTAGAACACAGCCTTGGGCTATCCAGATCTACGGCCATCACTGGCATTTGAAGTGATAGAGGGGCAGCTCATAGGTGAAGTCCTATCAGAGTCATCAAGGAATGTTGAAGTAGATGGGAATTTTTCATCTACCACTGAGTCTTGATTTGGGACAATAATTTCACACTTTGACTAAAAGTGGGGCTTCCCCTAAGGGTTTGTTTGTAAAATCAAACCAACAGAATTCCATCCCTGTTCCTCTTTGGTTATGAATGGATGAGGAGAAAGCACAAAGAGCTGATTAATTAGGGTGACGGTGGCACAACCCTCAATCCCAGCACTCGGGAGGCAGAGACAAGCGAATTTCTCTGAGTTCAAGGCCAGCCTGGTCTACACAGCAAGTTCCAGGACACCCAGGGCTACATAGAGAACCCCTGATATGAAAAACAAAATAAAACAAAACAAAACAAAGAAAAAAAAAAGAGCTGATTAAAGGCTCTGAGAGGGATTACTAAAAAGTGCCTTCAATGTTTGAGTATCTCTGTGAGTTAGTGAACACACATTTCTTTACGTCCTCTGTGGAGATGAACGTAAAACAGGCTGGTCTCTGTCACCTTACCTGTGGTGTCAACATGTTAAAATAAGCAAATCACAAAGCGGGATGTAAAATAGAGCCATTATGCTAGGCACAATCGTAACTAGCTAGCTGAGGAGCAGCATCTAGAGAAGGCTGCCATCAGTGTGCGAGGCTGGGGAGCCCGTGGGAGAATTTAGAGATCAAGGATGAGTAAACAGATGAAGATGAGTGAAATGATCCTTTTCACACACAGGCTTATGAATGGAGAATCAGAAAGAACCCTGTGGGCTTTGGGGATAGGACATGGAGGCTCCGAGTTCCATTCTTAGGTCCCCAAACGAACAGCATATGAGCTCACTTTCCATTCAACAAGCTAGAAAAACGAGTCATGAGAGACTTAGAAGGTGGGGACACTGACCTGGCCACTTAGTTGGAGGCAAGACACAGCTTTTGATCTTATAGGATAGACGGGGAATATGGCTGGAAAAACTGAGGCTAAATACCAGTGGGCAGCCTATGAAGGTGTAGGTCAGCGAAGAACATGTATGTGGCTTTATGTGCAGGAGACCTTCGCTTCAGTCTCCAGTACATTCACAAAAAGAGGGAAATGGAGACAAAGAGGGCCAGTCAGGAGACTGTTGCAACAGCCCATGTGGTAGAGAATCACTGCACTGGGGCAGTAGCTGCAGGCCAGATGTGGAAGACATTTTCAAGGAAGGACTCACAGGATTTGATGACAGATTGGCTGTAGGGAGAGGGAAATATTGGGGGTGGAGGGAAAAGGCTGAGGGGAAGTTCACAGGCTTTTCCCCTTCCTCCCCAACATAGTGAGACTGAATTGAAAATATTTTTAAACAGGAAACATATTTTCAGGGATATTTTTTTTGTCCTGCAAAATACCTCCTTTCATTTTTTTTTTTTTTGCATGAACCTAACATAACATAGGTGAGTTCATCATATGGCCTCATACTTAATTTTACACATGAGCCTCTTTGTCCCAATGCCAATAATGATAAAAATATGAATATTTAGAGCAGCTTATAAAACTGAAATCCCCTTAAATTCACTCTGTGCTCTGCACAGTTTTGCATGCAGAAAAAAAGAGCCAGATGTCCTGACTGGACCCATAAGCTGGCCTGATTCACATGGCGAAGAAGGTTGGGGAGATCTAATACCATAGATCCACAGCTCTGTCCGCGAAATGCTGCTTTGTGGGCTGAGAGGGCAGGGGGGTTTCGAAACCCAAACATTCTTCTCTGCAAGGGAGTCAGGGAAGGAAAAGTGTTACACTCGCCACTTGGCTACACCATGACCATGGAAATGGCTACAACGGTCTGTCTGACGGCCCATCAAGTTCCCCCAAAGGAAACAGAATACAGATAACCCCTTTTAGCATCTTGATGAAGGCCTCTATTCAACCTGCCATGTATCCTGTCAAGACCCCGATTAATGCTGTATCAGTAATCCCTTCTGTCATAAATATACATTTTGTAACTTTCATGAATCCAGCTTTCCCGTCACCTCTCGGAAACGTCCTCTTAATTCAAATCTAGATGGAAGGACACAGCTCCAGGACACACAGAACCCCACCCGTCTCAGGTCATTTTTCACATCCCCGAGAGGGACCCCTGTGTGTTCAAACACTTTTACAGCTGTTAGAGCACTGATGGCAACTTCATGTGTTGGTAGCACAGTGCCGTCAGGAAGAAACTGAATGTCAAGCTGAGCTATGTAGAAGTTACCACAAATAAGTCTCTCAGTGTTTGCCATCTGGAACGGATAGATCCAGATTTTGACAAGAAACTGGGATTGCCCCGTGGGCACTGTCTTTTAAGTCAGTGCTTTCAGTTGCCTGGGTTATTTT
The DNA here is from genome assembly GCA_902168405.1 of Peromyscus aztecus. Taxonomy (NCBI): domain Eukaryota; kingdom Metazoa; phylum Chordata; class Mammalia; order Rodentia; family Cricetidae; genus Peromyscus; species Peromyscus aztecus. Next base: position 27,746 of record CABHPQ010168801.1, read on the forward strand.
ACATTATTTTGTTAGGGGGACAAAAACATAAATTTGTGTCTTCAAGGTGTGAATTTAACACTCAATGTCTAACTCTCAATGTCTTGTTGGCACCCCATGGACTGCATGGGTGCTTCTTTGGAGACTAGGCATCTCCCATGTTGTCTACCTCCTGACCAGGCAACTTTGTGACCAGTCTCCAGCACAGCACCAGGGACATAGGCTCCTGGGGCTCCTGTGGGCCTCTATTCATAAGCAGACCCTTGTCCTTGCCTTTGGTGGAATACCACTGTGGGACATCTCCTTGGATGAAACCCAGCCCATCAACAGGACTTTATGCTGTCCTGAAATAATGCTACAGAGGAACCAGAACAGCCTGGTCAGTTAGCTCCTTACCTGCTCCATGCTATAAGGGGCTCCGATCCTGATATGATGGGAGACTTTAGTCTCCCTTTCTCTCTTCACTTTTTGAAACCTTAGTTCCATGACAAAACCAACACTGAATGGATGGAATTCCAAGCGACTTCAGCTGATGAACTAGGTCCCATTTCACTTCAGTTACGTAATACTGGGACTCCGGTAACGCTCAGAATCACTGGTGAGAGAATGTTGTTTTCACTGACAAGGTTCAAACCTTGGCTACAGGACATTCTGAAAAACACCTCAGCCCCATACTGGGATATCATTTTAGTCTTAACTTTTTTTTTAAAGATGATTTTTTTTTCAAGTCTGAACTATGGCTACAAAAATATAAAAATGCAACTTGAAACAGAATGTTAGAGACCTTAACACAGCTGAACTATCAAATCAGAGTCCCATGCATTCAACCTGTTTTTCTGCCTACTAACCAGCTCCTACTTTTGAAACAGTCCAGATGCAGTGTTGTGTACCAAAATCTCTCACCTGCAAAGGGTAAGGACCACGTTGGGTTTCTCTCCCTGTAGGCACAGGTTCCCCCATAGCACTGGTACATAATTTCCCAGAAAGCAAATCAGTCTTTCAGTGCAGTAAAAGAAGTAACCCAGACTCACCCATTTTCTTTGAAAAGTAAAAATGCCATTTTAATCCCTCAAATAGTAAGGCACCAGTTTGAAACTTTTTTGAATGCCGTAAGATGTAGCATCGAACGTCCCTTGTTATATTCCATTCAATTAAACCCTGGTGGGTGATTTGGGCAGAGCCGTTAGCCACACATCAGATGACAGCTCACTTACTGTTGCTCGGCACCCGGATGACCATTAATTTCCAATGACTAATTTGTAATTAAAACCTTTTTGTTTATTTGTTTATAGCCAAGGCTGAACATCTATTTACATTTAATTAACACTGTGTAACGCCTATAAATGTAGTGACTTTAATGATCCATCCCAGATACGCTACTTTAGTTTTTCCTGACTTGTAAAACTCACACACAGATCTGCAAGTGAATTACCTCCATCTGCTCCCCCTGCAGCTACAACTGGGCTCTGTTAAAGAGCGATTTCCTTCTACCTCCCCTTTTTGCTTTTCTTCCAGCTCTAAGCATTTTTGTTTCAGAGCCGACCTAAAGGCTGCACCGAGGGTAGCCAGTTCTTTTTTTCCCAAGGAGTTCTCAGACTTTAGCCAGTCTCCAAAAATGATTAAAAACCACTCTTGCTCTATCACAAATCGACCCGATCTACCTTGCACAAATCAGTTAACAAAGCGTTTCCGACTCTGCCAGCAAGCCAGCCATCAAGCCTTAAAAGAACCTTTACGTATCGCGTAGGAGAACGCAACAGCTTCAAAGTGAACTCTTAATGGTGAAAACTAAAACAAATGCTTTCTTGGCCTTGTCCATCCTTGGCGAGCAATGTGCACCTACTGTTCCGCGCCTATACCGGGAATCTCAAGGGCACCCGGGCTCCCAAAGGCAGTTTCTTCGCTACACCTTCAAATGCCACGCTCGAGAAGCGTTAGCGCTACAAAGACAGCCAGGCTGGAGCTATGTGCACTGTTATCTGTCAGCCGTACAATAGCGGCATTGATGGAACAGCGAGCACCGGCTTTGACAAGTGTGCTGGGTTAGCATTACATTCCAAACTACAGCGAGAGAGAGAGGGAGAGAGGGAGAGAGGGAGAGAGGAAAGAGGGAGAGAGGAGAGAGAGAGAGAGAGAGAGAGAGAGAGAGAGAGAGAGAGAGAGAGATTTGATTTGATGTCTTTTACTTTACCTGGAAATACTGCTTTTCTTGTGACCGCTGCAAATGAATTCCTTCTCTTCTTCCCCAAAGCCAAGTACTTGGATTTGCCTGCAACTCTCACTTGGAGAAGACCACACAGCTCCAGCAGGGCAGCCTTCCTTCTCTTAATCCCCACTCGAATGTGATGACACACACTAACCCCAACCATCTGTTGAAACACGTCCTCAAGCACTCAGCACAGTGCTGTGTCAAGACAGGCTGCCCAATCCAATTGCTGGAGCTGAGCGTCTCCTACGGATTGGAGGCTGAGGGCTGGGCAGGGACGGGAGGTCTGAGAACTCCCCAGTCAAAGTAACCTGAGATTTTCGGAGAGAAAGGACTGCTACAAAAAGGAGTGGGAGGTGCGGCAGGGAAGGTAGAGCGAGTGAATTATTCTGGTGGCCAGTTGTGCGTTACTTTTCACAAGTCTCTGTGCTCCTGGGGGGATGGGGGTGGGGTGGAGGGGGACTCGCGGTGGGATGCCCAGGAACACTAAAAATCTTTTACAGCCCATCTATTGAGGGCAATCTCCTCAGCAAGCCGCTCCCCCCCCATCACTCCACGGGAGATAAAAGATTCGTCTTGTCGTGCTGATAAAGTGTTAAATGTGGGAGTAGTTTGCACTGAAATGTGACATCTACATTTTGAAATCTAAACTCCTACCTCCTTTTGATTCGGGGGCGGCTGCCTCCAACATTCTTGGAAGGGCTGGGGGGGGGGCGGTTGGGGATGCGGGAGGGGGGTGTCTCAGCTTTGAGCCGAAACTTCTCCTTTCTCACTGGACTCTTGTCTCCCATGCTAAACCAAAGGCGGTCAATGAAAGTCATTTCGTTTCTACTTCTGTAAAACAGCACACACTTTCCTAGATAAAGGTGGCTTTTAATCACTTCCCACATTCACAGACATCGCTGGATTGCAGCTCTTGGTTCTAGAAGGCTACACTCTGCCAGCGATTATTTTTATTGGTTTCTAGTTAATTGCGCTTATAAACATCCACGTAGCTCAAGCATCTCATTAACAATTTTGCTTTGAAATGTTTTCAATTTGGAATTGTTTTAATACATTCTTCTTAGCTGCTTTTTTTTTAAAGGTTATCTGAACTGTTTTTGTAAAAGTAATTACATTGATAACCTGAGTCAGAAAAGGGTTACATTTGTTACGTATAAGAAGATACTGAGAAATAAATTCATTACTTAAAAAAAACCTTATCCTTTCAAAAATTCCATCAGACATCTAAGGAATTTGGATAATCTTAAAGAGTAAAGAAGAATTTTAAATACCATCCACTTCCTAACGGTGCCTGTTGGAAGCTAACATTTATATATTACACTTTTTGAGGTTTTGAAGATGATCACTTATGGGAGTGAGAAAGGGGTTTAAACTTTCCCAAACCCTTAAAATCCAGATTCCAAATAAGCAGCTAATACTTGGCATACCAATATCAAAAAAAAAAAAAAAGAATTATTTCAATAGCAAGCGACGTAGATCAGACTGGCTTTTTTTGTTTCTAGTGTTTGTGGGATATTATATTAAGCTGCTCACAGTGACTTCTGATACAAGTTTCTGAAGCCCAGATAAGGGGATTGTTATTGTCACAGAGTCATGTCTTCCCCTACTGGGTTGCCAGGAGAAAGGAAGGGGAGGGGCAGGGAGAGGTGGGAGTCCTGATTTCATTTGCTTATTATCTTCCCAGAAGTGATTATAAGGTGCTTTACAGTATATCACAAATTCACTAAACTACTGACTCCCACGCACCCATATCCAGACGCATAACCAACACAGACATTGTCAACAATACCATTGGTAGGACAGGCCTAACACTTCCCTGGGGCACCATAAAATTTTAATAGTGCCAATTACTGTAGGGCAATTTTATTCCCTCTTGTTTTTGGAAGAGGGGGTAATAGTTAATCCAGCCAGACCTCAGTCTGGAAATCTGGACTGCCTCAACTGCGTATATGTGGAAGACCCCGGAGACATTATTAAGCCAGTTTGCAATCTCTTAAACTGTAAATTGAGTTACAAAAGTAAAACTTAAGAAACTGTAAAGGTGTTAAATCAATATGTTTCATCCACCCTGAGCTTGTAAGCCCCCTCCTAAGAGACATTTCCCAAGTGGCCCTGTCTCTGACTTACATTATTGTTTGAAATGCTTTTTAATGCAAACACTTCATTCTATTCTCCACTGTAGACCTTTTCATTACATCTCAGTCATTACTTCTTTTTTATTAATCATGTCAACTATTCATCCTGTTTAATACTTGTTTTAAAATAAGAAGTACAAGGGTGCCATAGATCCTGGCTCTTGCTTGTTCTGCATTCTTCGCAGTGGCTGGGTGTCCTACCTTTCAGGTGGATTGTAAAGACACATTTTTCCTTGTTCTAAAATGCTTTTGTTAGGGAAAATCAACGCAAACCCAAACCTGAAGCTGGTGCTGGAAGCTAAGGTCCCCGCCCCCATTATCCCTGAAGCCTGCCTCCCTGCCCAGTGGAATATCAGTTTTAGAAGTTAAGAATTTTCCATTACTTCCCTTGCTTTCTCCTTGCCATCTGCAAACAGTTTATTTTTTTAAGGAAAAAAAAAAGTGAAATTGATTCTGTCTTGAAAGATCTAAACTCAAAATACATTGCATTGCAAAAGGTGAGATCCAGCATTTTAAAGTCAGCAACAACAGGAGGAAGCTCTGTGCAGAATGAATCACTTCATTCTAGAAACTGAGGCAGGACACTCCTAAAATGAAAGATTAATAGGTAACGGTGATATTGAAGAATGGCCCCTCCTATTCTGTTCCCACAGTTAAAATGTCCCTTTACTTATTAGCTCCAATTAGTTTCCATGGTAACCGACCAGCCCTTGTAAACCCCGGCACTCTGAGCTTCACTCATCTTTGTCTAGACTGGACTCTCCACCCTTCTTCCTCCACAGATGGTAGTTTAGCTGAGTCTGTATCTATAGCCCTATCTCTCGCACACGCAGAACTGCCCACACTCACTTTTTCGCTAGCACAATGGCGACCAGGGGAGAAGGGAAGTGGCGTTTAATCCCCCAGCTCCAGCGAATGCATCTGCTGCTGCATTAATGTTTGCCTCCTTTGGTTATTGTTTCTTCCAGTCTTGTTCTATTATCAGCTGTTTGCTGCTCATAATTTCTTTTCAGGGAAACCAATACAGTAGAATAAAAACCTCATTAAGCAGAAACACCTCTCAGCCCCAGAGAAAGCCCTAAACTACCTTTTTTGTTGAAAGAACCGTTAAAGGGAAAAAGAAAAAAACCACTTGTTTGTCATGCTTGAGAAAAAGAGAACAAAGCCAACATCAAGGTTTACCAGGGGGGAGGGCCGGGGGAGGAGGCTGATATGAAGAATTAGTGCAGTCAAAGCAAGCATCGTGTGTCTTTTTCCCCTGATGATGCCAGTTGGCCAAAGAAACCAATCCAGTAATCAGGGAGGCTGAGCCGGCTGCCTGGGTGCAGAGGGAGGCCAGAACTGCACAGCAGCTCAACTCTGAGCCACAGTGCGGCTGCAGGTGAGCCATGCGGCTGGAGTCTGAAAAATCGGGTTGTGTGACCAGGGAGGGATCAGACAGGGAGAAAGGACTTTTCAAAAATGCTTCTGATTGTGAGAGCTCAGCAAGCCAGGGATAGTCCTAATTTATGCTCCCTTGACTGCTTTGAACCCAACTCAGTTTCAAAAAAAAAGTTAGCCAGGCGGTGGTGGCCCAAGCCTTTAATCCCAGCACTCGGGAGGCAGAGGCAGGTGGATCTCTGTGAGTTCGAGGCCAGCCTGGTCTACAAAGCGAGTTCCAGGAAAGGCGCAAAGCTACACAGAGAAACCCTGTCTCAAAACAACAACAACAACAAAACAAAAACAAAAACAAAAAACCAAAAATAAACAAATAAATAAGAATAATAAAGAAGTTTAACTTTATTTTAAGGGGGCTGGAGAGATGGCTCAGCAGTTAAAAGCACTTTGTTGCTCTTGCAGAAGTCCTGAGTTCAATTCCTATCACCCACACAGTGCCTTTCAAGTGCCTGAAACTTCAGTTTCAGGGGATCAGACGCTCCCTTCCGGCCTCCACCAGCACCAGGCACACACCACACTTACATCCATACAGGCAAATCACTCACAGACACAAAATGAAAATTAATGAATCTTTTAAAAGATCCAGTATTTTATTCATTCCTGAGAGTGTGGTTGTCAGAGGGCCACTGTGTCCTTCCCCTTCTAGGGATCAGACTTGGGTCATCAGCATATGCAGCAAGTGCCTCACCTGTTCTTGCTAGCTTCAATTTTAATCCAGTGCTTTTCCAAGGTGAGCCGCCCCTTCGATTAGAGAAACTGCTTAGCAGCCAGGCTTTTGTGCCGGCCATCTTTAATATTTGTAAAGATCAGAATGGAAGCACTGTGTCTCTCCCTATCCCATGACCTCTGCTGCCACCATTTTTCTGACTCTGGTTTTGACATGGGAGAATGATCGGAATGTGGCTTGGGGAGATGTCTTAGTGGGTAAGGCACTGGGTATGCAAGCCTGAGAACCTGCTGTGGTGGTTTGAATGAAATGGCCCCCATAAATGCATATGTTTGACTCTCTGGTCCCCATTTGATTGAACTGTTTGGGAAGGATTAGGAGGTGTGGCCTCATTGGAGGTGGTGTATCCCTAGGGGAGGTCTTTGAGGTTTTAAAAGACCATTCTTAGTGTCTCTCTCTGCCTCCTACTCGTGGATCAAGATAAAGGCTCTCAGTTGTTCCTACCATGCCTTTGCTCTGCCATCGCGGCTCGGACTCTGAAACACTAAGCCACAAATTAAAGCCATCTTTTTATAAGTTGCCTTGTTTTTTCTTTTCTTTTCTTTTTTTTTTTTTTTTTTTTTTTCGAGACAGGGTTTCTCTGTGTAGCTTTGCACCTTTCCTGGAACTCGCTTTGTAGACCAGGCTGGCCTCGAACTCACAGAGATCCACCTGCCTCTGCCTCCCGAGTGCTGGGATTAAAGGTGTGGGCCACCACGGCCCGGCTTATAATTTTTTTCATTGTTTAATTTTTATTTTTAAGTTATTAAGGTAACACATCAGTATAAGCATTACTGATGTGTAATGTAAACATTTTAAGTACAAGGCATAAATATAGTTAAAAATGATTGTATTCCCCACTGAGCACATAAATACCACTGTATTCTAAGGAAATCTCTGTTAAAATACTGTTATTTGTTTTCCATGGCACTTTTCTATGCATTTGTATCCATATGCAGAGTTACTGTGTGTTTTTCATGAAAGTGCTGGAAATTATAAGTTGCTTTGCAACTTGGTTTTTCTTGAGTGTTGATTAATATGGCTTGGAAAATTGTTCACCTCAATACATGCACAATTACTGTATATTTTTAATTGTTTATAAGTTTTATAACTCATCTTTTTCTAAGTTGTCATGGTGTTATATTATAGTCATTGAAAAGTAACTAAGACACTTGGGTGTGATTCTCCAGAATCCACACAAAAATAGCTGGACCCAGTGGCAAATGCTTGTAATCCCAACACTGGGAAGAGACTGCAGGGGGATCCCTGGGACTCACTGATGAGTAAATCTAGCAAAATTGGTGAGCTCCTGCTGCAGCGAGAGGCCTGTCTCCAAAGATAAGGTGGAAAGCAACTGAGGAAGACACCTGGTGTCAGCCTCTGGTCTCCGTATGCACAGGCACACACACGAAGAATCAGGAGGAAAACACCCCCAAATCTGATGCAGTCGGTCTCTTCTCTCCTCCTTCTCTTCTACCCTCTGCCCCTTCTTATCATTCTGGGCATCAAACCCAGGTCTCAATATTCTGGGAAAGTGGTCCAACACTGAGATAGACCCCCAAATACTACATCTGGGGACTGGGACAAGATAAATCTGGACTACATACAAAATCCAGGGCAGTCTGGTCTATATAGTGAGGTCCTGTCTCAAAATAAAAACAAAACAGTGTCTGAGGTTGGCTTCTGAAATCAGAAATAGAAAAACAGTGCTGATCACCAGAGCATTTGCTAAGATGTGGATACCTGAGATGTTCCTTATACTGCTGAATTCTTTCCTTCTCAAAATTTGCGTGTCCAGCAAATGACAAAAGCCATGAAAAGTCCTCCATGTTACACATATAAAGAAACATGTGTAACAAGTAGCCCATTGCCATTCATATCCTAATGTGTCCACAGATGTACTATAAGTCTTATAATTGACACAGCCTACAGTTCTAAATCAAGCAAGACTGCACAGCCTCTGGCATTTTATTATTCTCCTTCCACTGAAGTTTACTGCCTTTTCCATATTAAATTATGTCCTCAAAAAGAGAGAGGAAGTGATTGCTTGCCACATGAAGAGATCACCCTCAAGCCAGTGGGAGCTGTCATATCAAACAGTAAGGGTTTTGTTTTTGAAGATGTACTTGTTCTTATGGGCATTTATTTCTTTTTGCCTGCATGTATGCCTCTGCAAGAGTGGCAGATCCTCTGAAACTGGAATTATGGACAGTTGTGAGCCGCCATATGTGTGCTGGGAACTGAACTTGGATCCTCTGGAAGAGCAGCTGGTGCTCTTTACCACTGAGACATCTCTCTAGCCCCTTGTTTTTGTTTAAGACACAGTCTTTCTATGTAGTCTTGGCTGGTTTAGAACTTGCTGTGTAGGCCAGGCTGTCCTCGAACTCACAGACCTACCTGCTTCTGCTGGGATTCAAGGCGTACACTACTGCTTGGTTACAGAGAACGGTTTTATCAATAAATCAAATCTTCTCCAGCACGCACAGCTTAAAGCAGACTGAAAAGTGTTTATAGATGAACTTTAAATTGAGGAGGATGAGGTGGGGTGCTGGATGACTTAGGAAAGAATGAGCCACACATGGGATAATTTAACACAAAATGTTGGATTCCATAGAATTATGGCTATACAATCCTACATTTCTTAGAAATCAATTCTAAATCCATATTTGTAGAAAGCAGTGTTGGGGCATTGGGCTTTAGTCCCCATTTAAGCAGAGAATTAAATGTGTGAAAGGTAATAATGGGATTTCAGTAATAGGATCTTGAGGTTTGATTAGGTAGACTTGCAGTAGGGTTGTGGGTAATTGGGATAGAATAAACCCTAAGTCTGGATAGTCAAGTTGTAATCTTTGCTTTGTAATATGTTTTTCCCAGTCAATGTTAGTAAAGTGGATGAAAGTAGAAAATGGGGGCCATGTATTTGACTCAGTGTTGAGCACCGCCCAGTACATGTGAGTTGCCAGATTCCATTCCACTAAGTGGGGTCGGTAGGAACCTAGATGTAGCCACCGGCATTATGCAATGTCTAGAATACAGTAGGAGATTATTTTGTTTTTTGTTTTGGAAGAAATAGTAGACAAAACCACAACCCAGGAAGGCGTAAGGGTAATATCTGAGCCATGGACAGAACACTAATAAGCTCCAAGAATTAATCTATTAATTGATCTATTTTTCTCTAAAAAACAATGTAAATTTTTCTTTGGAGACAAAATCCAGAGCTGCAAACATTCTCTTAGAGTGATTATGTTTTACTCTGGCTGTATTATATGCTTGAAAGAGCCGCTGTGAATTCAGACGCACAAAATATTTTCAGTTGTATGTATTTCTTCTTTAAGCTATCAGAGTGATTGAAATGTGCAGAGATTGTTAGGTTGGTAAGGACAAGAGAGCTTTGTTTCATCATTACTGGACAAAGTGTTATTTCTTATGGCCACGCTTTACTGTAAAAAAAATGGGACAGAGCCCAAGAGACCTCATCTTCTAGTCTACTTTCTTGTACCCTTTTCATATATGGGACTAGAGATTTGGGGATATACCAGGGAGATATTGCTACATAGATGGGTTTTGAAGCGATAGGTGTCAGACCTTGGACTGTAACTTTTCCTTCTCTGGGTCATATGGCAGCTTGAATGTAGGGCAAGAATGTATGCCCCAGTTTCTTGCTTAGTGGCTAGAAAATTAACAAAGGTTTGCAGCTTTTCACCTAGTACCACATTTTAAAGAGTAAAGAGTTCACAGCTTTTCAGACACTTGCCTGAAATTTTTAAAATATGAAGCGCAGGTTCCTATGAATAGAAGAATAAGAAACGATGGGTCAACCAATCAGCACGCAAGACACACAGCGAAGGGAACAGAGAACAGGGCACGCAAGGCAGAGAGAATGAAACCGGGAGCTTGTGACCCTGACATGTGGGAAATGGAGGCAGGAGGATCTGGAAGTTGAGATTGGAGCGGAGCAGGAAATGTCCTTTTCATAGGTCTCCAAACCAATCCATTTCCAAATCGCAACAGGTTGGGGAACAGATACTTCTTTGTCCTTTGTATCTCTTCTTTTCAAACTCAGCACATGTGTTGGCATGGTAAGTCACTTTGTATGTGATGAGAGAGAGATAGGTAGGGGGAGGGAGGGAGGAAGGAGGGAGGGAGGGAAGGAGGGAGGGAGGGAGGAAGGAGAGAGGAGGGAGTTTTGAGAGAGTTTGAGGCAGCATCTCCTGTAGCCCTCCAGTCTTTATGTACCGGAGGGTAACCTTGAACTCTTTATCCTCCTGGCTCTACCTCTCAGGTGCCGGGATGGCAGGAATGGTCTGAAATGGGCTGAAATGGTCAAGTCTTTATTCTTGTAGAGCATTTGGTTATAGCACAGGCAGACGCCACTTCTAGAACAACAGCACAGCCCCATTTGCCTGAGATTAAGTAGCTTTGGAAATCACTCCCTCCCAAGGACACTGAGCTGTGTGGACAGTCTTCCAAAGCAGAGGTGGTTTCTTTGACATACTCTCCTCTCTCACTCCAAGAGTGGAAATCTGGGAGCTGGGACTTCTGGTTCAGCAGTCGAGGGTTTGCCTATGTATGAAGGCAATGGCAATGAAGACCTGGAATCCCAACGCTTGGGAGGTGGAGGCAGGAGGATCAAAATTCAAAGTTAGTTTCTGTCACACAGCAAGTTGAAGAGCAGCATTGACTCCAGCAGACCCTGTTTAGAAACAAAAACTTAAAAAATACATATGAAAGGAAAATAATACGTGTGTTGCACTCGCCAGTGTTGGGAAGTAAGCGCTCCAGAAGTCTGTGAGAAACAGATGGAAAACAGCTGCCCACACAAACTCGCTGTTATGACAGTCTTCACCAAGAAGCCAAGCTTACAGATGGGAAAAATTGCCCTTGACCATGAATATTTAGTGGTTCTGAATTTTCTTTATTGTTGTTATGTTTTTACTCATTCTTTTAAACAAGCAACAATGTTGGGTTGTTTTGTGGATCCTATGTGAACTCCACAGGCTAAATAAAAACTTAGATTTTCTTAGATTCTTTTGAAAAGATATTCAACAAATCACTGTTATTAACTTACCCATATGAAAGTCATCCGTAGTAATTCACAATAGGCCATGCAAAAAAAAAACCAAAAAAACAAAAAAAACCTGTAAAGTAATAGAAAATGGATTATTTTCCTCTTAATAGTTATACAATGTAGTTTGCTTATTTTGACAACCACAACTTCTTTCCCATCAGCTAAGTTCCCTGGTGAATCTGCAGAAAGGACAGTCATGATATTTTTGCATTTAAAGGCATAATTGTCAAGTATTTTCCAACAAATCTCTCTTAAAAAAATTAGGACACTCCTAGGCTGGCTGGTGTTAACTCTTTCTTATGCTAAGCAGTTCCCTCTGGTGTAACTTAACAAAAGCTTTGATGTCAAGCAAATATGTCAGCAGCTAACGCTGAAGTAGCTTCTTTGCTTTGAACCAATACAGATTTCTAATTAATGGTTTAATTACTTCTAATACCATCCATTACAATATTAAAGGCAAAGCTCCAAAGATAATACACTTGCAAGGTTCATTACCTTGGTCTTCTTTATTTTGAAAACAAAATTAGTTATCACAATCTTTCTCCCAAAAGACTTTTGGGGATTTTTTTTATTTCTTTCAATTTTCTCCTGTTAAGGAGAGCCCTGCAAAAGCTGGCATATTTTAGTAAGTTGTAAAGATAACTTCTTTGGCTTTAGCCACACACCCCCGCCCCAATCAATCACAAAATAGGAGAGTTTGTTTTTCCAAGATTTTAATATACTAAAATAGCTAATAATTTTGGAACTCAAGGCTTTTGGATGATATTTTAAGCATCACAAAGCAGTGATGAGGAAGGTCCTAATTTTAGCTCTAGTTTACAGACGAGAGGAGAGAATTGTGGTTTAGAAATACTAAGAGCTGCCGGGCGGTGGGGGCGCACGCCTTTAATCCCAGCACTCGGAAGGCAGAGCCAGGCAGATCTCTGTGAGTTCGAGGCCAGCCTGGGCTACCAAGTGAGCTCCAGGAAAGGTG
>CABHPQ010168802.1:0-35024 GCA_902168405.1 Peromyscus aztecus
CCTTGTTACTTCAAAACCAGATAATGTTTCTATGCAAGGCTTTAGTAACATGTATTTAAATTATAGAGCAAGGTAATAACAATAGATTCAGGAGGTAAGAAAATAGCTAAAAGGTCATTAAAAACATTTCAAAGCAGAGAAGGACTTTTGTAGGACTTTTCCTCCCAAATGAAGTCAATCTCTAATTGATCCAGCCATTTGTGTGCAGTTGATACAAACAGCCAGGCTTATCTCTCTTTTTAAATGGTAAATGTGTCTCTTACTCATTCTGAACAATTTATCTGCTGATCTCCTACATAGATTTGAATATAACTTTCACTATATCTTTTGTTCTATTGTTTACCTGTATCTGAGCTCTCATGTAGAAGAAATCATGGCAATAATAATAATGATAATAAAAAAGTGATAATAATAGTAATAATGATGATGCTTTGTGCTTATTTATTGCCTAATATGCATTGGGCAATTGGGTGTAAACTCCTAAGCTCTATATTTAAGAAAAGAAGACTGCATCATGATAACGAAGTGAGGTAAAATAAAGTTCAGACTTAGACTGGATGTGGTGATACATGACTGAAATCCTAGCATCCTCTGGGCCAATAAAAGAAGGATCCTAAAAGAACTTTATGAATTGAAGGTAAGCATGGCCCTATACCAAGACAATTTCTCCAATATTAAAAAAATAAGAAAAGAAAAGAAAAGTGTTTGAGCTGAAAAAATTAGGATACCAAATAGACATGTTAACATAGGTGGTGGAGAAATGTTTCGAACCTTTCTTTCGAACCCGAACCCTAAATAAAGACCTACACACAAATAAAAATGCTGAAAATGTGGTAAATAGTCTTCATTGAGGAAGAACATGCCAAATAGCCTTGTAGCCTTGAAAACCTATACATCCATCAACTGATACATACAATAACCTTATATGGACTGAGCAAATTGTATTTATGTATTTAGCAATAAACATGCACACACACACACACACACACACACACACACGCACACACACAATGTGCAACAATTAATGAAAAAAGAGGTTCTGAATTTGAAAGAGAGCAGGAAGATATATGAAAGGGTTTGTAGAGATAAAGTTAAATGTGAAAATTATGTAGTTACCATATAATCTCAAATTCCTTAAGGCAAATAATTACAAAATCCAACTCAGGAAATGGGGCTCCAGAATTTCGAACAGAATCATATCCTCTATGAATTACAGGTACAATATTGCCTATTTGTCACCTTAATTCTCACCAAATCACACTTGCAACAGGCCATTCTGACTTTCTTTGTTTTATGTATTGTATTTTTACTGACATTTCAAATAAACAAATTGTCCAGTACAAAACCTATGAAAATATAGGAGATGCAAATCACATGTGATATGTTTATTCAAATGACTACCCTTATGGAGCTTTTCTTGGGTTTGTATAACAGCACATCATTAAACTAATATTTTCATTTTGAGTTATGCCATTTAGGATAAAATGCAAACAATACTGTTTCATACATTCAATTTCAATTATCATTTTGGATAAACCAAACACTTGGCATATACAGGGATCTTTGCTAAATGCATTTCTGATGATAGATGTATTGATACTGTAAAGTTTACAAAGGGAACATGATGAACCTCTTATTATTACTAGAAGAATATGCTGAGGATTGCAAGGTGCACCATTCCTTCTGTGCTTTAAAATATGTATGCTTACCATGAACAAATTGTACTATTCTCTAACCATGAATTTGATCAGTGATAGTTCAAACTATATTTGGTTTTGTTTTTTGGTATCTTACTATGAAATGAAAAGACTAAGTCCACATACATTCACAATATTTAGAAAAGTGATATGGGTACTCACAAGGATGTGCTGCTATTCATTGGAAAGGTCTTACCCTGGCCTTACTTCTGCAGGAGATTGTTGTGATTCCATTACAATAGTGAACATGTAGATTAAAGACTATGGAATTTGTTGTCAGGGCAGACTCCAGAGCCTACAGTTAGAGAAGGAAAATATGGATTAAGACTCATCCACTTTGATGACTATATAGCTAACTTCACTTGGTACATAAGCTTATATTGAGGTTTCTATTATCACATATAACACCTTAATTGGCATTATGCATAAAATATAAGGTACTGCTAATGGAAAAATAAGATGTCTGCACAACCAATTTCTTTTTAAAAATAAAAGCCATCTGAGAGTTAAAAGGAGTTGGTAACTTTAAAAATATTTCAAAAGTTATTGTTTGGGGTCATATTGTTCACTTAAACCTTAGAATCTGGTGCTAGAATCTACAAGTATGTCAATAAGCAAAGTTTTCTTTGAAGAATGATAACCACAAGAGAGCTACTAGATAGCCACAAGAACTGATCTTTATCTTGAATACATCATTCAGAAAGTAAGAGAGAAAAATACTAACTTAAAATGATCCAAATATTCCTGATAGATAATTGTCTGTGGTATTTAGAATAAATGGATACAAGAATCACTGGAAATGAATGAAAAGGTGAAATGTATTTTGGCATTACACAGCTAACAGAAGAGTTTCAACTGTGCTGTGCGGTACAGCATATCATGCACAGGAAAGATAATTTTAAGTTTTGCTTCATTTGGATCCTTCCCACAATGATGGTTCATCAATTTATTTCTTTAACCTATGAGGAGCAACATAATTTCACACATATGTGTATTCATGTATTTGTGCAAATAGTCATATTCTCCTCAGAAATATAATTATATTCATGGTGAAACCAATAGTTACTCTATAAATTGTTTACAACTTACCACAGTCACAATGGGATTAATATTTCATTCACATTTTTATGTGTCATTAACATGCCCATGAATTTCTTTTGTTGTCTAACAGCTATAAAAAAACTTAATATATCTTATATATTTTGTTTTTATTTTACATAATCTACACTATTAATTGACTATTAAAACTAAATACATACATGAAAAGCTGGATTGCAATTACCTATTTAAGAAAATAAAATATTTTATTTCTCTAAAACAATGATTAAGGTCTAAATTTATCTTCAGCTATCATGGATTTACATACCTTTTCTACCACTTATTATTTGGATGAAGCACTACATAGGATGGGGAGATGAATCATACTTCAGCAGGAAGTACACATGTGATAGCAATACCTTAGATTCCATATATAGTTTATCAAGGAAGATTTGACTATAGACAATCATGAAAAATTAGGTAAAGTTAAGGGTAGTAAGTTAATGTGATTGTGGTGGTATTGTGTTCCCCAAAATATTGTATACCCTAATAAACTCATATGGGGTCAGAGAACAGAACAGCCACTAGATATAGAGGCCGGAAAATGGTGGCGCACACGCCTTTAATCCTATCACTTGGGAGGCAGAGATCCATCCGGATCCCTGTGAGTTTAAAGCCACACTGGAAACAGCCAGGCATGGTGACTCACGCCTTTTATCCCAAGGAGTGAGCCTTTAATCCCAGGAAGTGATGGCAGAAAGCAGAAAGGTATATAAGACGTGAAAACCAGGAACTAGAGCTGGCTAAGCTTTTAGGCTTTTAGCAGCAGTTCAGCTGAGATTCATTCTGGATGAGGACTCAGAGGCTTCCAGTGTGAGGAAACAGGATCAGCTGAGGAATTGGCAAGGTGAGGTGGCTGTGGCTTGTTCTGCTTCTCTGATTATCCAGCATTCACCCCAATACTAGACCCTGGGTTTGTTTTTATTAATAAGAACTTTTAAGATTCATGCTACATGTGATCTTAAAGTAATTTGTGATCCTGTCACAGAGATGAGTAGTGCTTCTCCAGATGCTGAGACAGAAGTTGACATAGTAGATGATGATAAACACAACTGAAGAAGAAACCAATGAAATGAAGAAGGTGATAAGGCAGGATGCAAAAAAAGCCAAGAATTTGGTTTTGTTGGCTTCAGCTTACATGAGCTATTAACAGTATATTCTTTCCTAAATATATAAATACAATCCACTTACCAGGTAGACCAGTAGATGAGCTTTGCCTACTAGCTACAGCTTCTCACAGACAACACATGGGCAATCCAGGCTTATCAAAGCCCCCATTTGATTCCAGTGTTAAGTGGTTTTATAAGTGAAAGTATTATAAAAGTGTTTAGAAAAATTTGTGCCTGGAAATTTTAGCTCTATTTCAATACACTTCAAATTCAACACCATCCACAATATTTCCTTTGCCATCTAAGTACACCTTTTACAAAGACACTTCACTTTAAAGACAAAATGTCTCACGTATGATACAACTCCCTCTTGCATACCTAAAAACACACTATCTCTCCTCCCAAAAGAATATTCAAAGTCTCTTTAAACTTCTCCAGTAACGCTTACTAACCTAGGCTCTCAAGAAACTGAGCTTTTGAAAATCCATTTTATGCCTCAGCCTAGATCTCAGTCAATAAAAGTACAAGAATTGTTTAACACATCTTGTAGTACCAGAAAAATAAAGTATGCAAAATTCTATAGAATGGCTACTACAGAAACCCAGCGTGGAATTGAAAGAGGTCCCAATAAGCAGAACTGTGAGACAAAGCAGTGCAGTAAGCATGCAGGGCTCAATTACAACCCAAAGAATGAAAGGCATGTGCATGCTTATGCTATAAATAAATAAATTGTTGAGTGAATAAATAAATGAGCAAGGAGAAAGAGCTTCACCTCCTTACAGAAGAGCTCCAAATTTGTGACACTGTACTTCAGGAAAAAAAATATAGATTCTTCACTGTAGCTGGAAGTTTCTCCAGTCCTGCCAGGTCCTTCCAGGTCCTTCCAGGTCCTACCAGGCCCTGCCCAGTCCTGTGGTCAGGACGATTCTCTTCCAACCACCTCCCACAGCCACATGATCCCAAGTAAACACACAGAGGCTTATATTACTATAAACTGTATGGCCTATGGTAAGGCTTCTTGTTAGCTTATAACTTAACCCATTTCTATTAATCTGTATGTTGCCACATGGCCATGGTGGGTTTGCTGGCATCTTGTTGCTCCTTGGGCTCCAGGCTTGCAACTGTCCCACCTCTCCTTTCTTCTTTCTGTCTCCCTCTTGGATTTCCCCCTGGCTATAACCTGACTCACCATAGGCCATAGCAGCTTCTTTATTAAGCAATCATAGCAACACATGTTCATAGCATACAGAAAGACCATCCCACAACACTTCATCTCCTAGTAATTAGGTAGATATAAACTGGAATATAGAGGTTAGCATCCTCAATGATGTCATGCAGATATTACACAAGGGTGACATGATATGAAGATGGGGAATTCAACTCTGCAAAACCACATACTCATGCTCCTGGTCTAGTCAGGTAAACCCGAAAGAAGAAAAAATTTGCCAGATAACTCACTAGCATCCTACTGGCATCAAGGTCATAAGATAAGGAAAGCAGAAAATGTCACAGTTGAAAGAAAAAACAAAAGGAAGGCATGGCAAGTACTCCAGCAAGATTTCCTCCACTGCATGCGGGAAAACAAAACAGGCATCCTTTGAGAAGCTGAGAAACTAAGAATAAACTCAATAAAGATTATAAAGAAGGTCTCTGTAATATCTTTTAAACCTTCTTATAAATGCAAAATGTAGACATAATCCCTTGACTATTCTAAAAAAATAAATGTAAAAGCTTATTTAAATATATCTATTTTGTCATTTTATCACACACAAATTATCCACATTATGAAACTCACAAACCTGAGTTAGTTGCCATAGGCCACTCACTGTAAAATGTGTTTTGTTCCCTGGTCAGAAGCCATATTTTGTTCAAGACCATAATTATAATAAGCAAGGTATTGTATCAGTCCTGCAGTGCTTTGTGCAAATCTGTAAGTGCAAAAAAGGCAAATCCATATCATAGAACTGTCTTCTTGATGCTAATGGAAATGTTTGTCTGTAATTGATCTGTCACTAGTTTGCATCAGAATGGTGCCATATTGACTGGTCATTGGTAGTCTCTGCTTTTAATGGATTGACTAATCAACAATAGTGCTAATCAAAGAGTCCATTGTAAGTGGAGTTTCCTATTGATGAACTGTGTTTGTACTCAATCTTTGTTGCTATGGCAGCAATATCCATGAACTTATTGAAAATAGACTTGAACACTAGGGAAAGAAACTCGCCACGGTGTACAGAAGGGGTCCCTAGAAACTTTGTCATGAAACCCACCTTCAGAAACATGCGTTTTCATCTCTAATGAATATTCATAGAAGTTAACAACTATCTACATGATTTACAGTTGTTTGCATCTCCAGTTTCAAGGGATCTGAAACCCTCTCCTCACCTTTGATAGCAAAAGACAGGTATGTGGTATATTGACATTTATGAAGGCAAAATCTTTTTAAAAATTGTTTAAAGAGTGTAGATCTTATGCTACATGCTGGCCACTCCACTTCCTCATAAAGACATGGGACATGTCAGAAACTGTCTTTCAGTGTGACAATGTCTTGATGTATGTCTGGATTATCAATTATTTATCATTATATTTATCCTCTACATTATTAACTCATCAATTATTTAGATTAATTATGTTTATTTTAGCAATTCTATCTCAACATATTACTTTTGCTGTTGCTGTCTTTGAAAGATATATAAAAGCTAGAGAGATTGTTAAGTACATATTCCTTTTCTAGGGACCCTGAGTTTAGATCCCAGATCCCATATATGATAACTTACAGCAGCCTGTAAATATCTCCATTAGAGATTCAATTTTTGTGGTTCATTCATTTGCTTGTTTGTTTTTGGAACAGGCTATTATTACATAACCCTAAGGAACCTAGAAGTTGCTACGTAGATCAGACTGGCCTGGAATGCACAGAGATATGCCAACTTCTGCTTCCTAAGTATTGGGATGAAAGGTGCATACCACTAAATACATCAATGATATTTAGAATTTCCTATATGTTATTTCTATACTTTCACATTAATTTTTATTATATAAATATATTTTTCTAAGTTAATATGTCTCTGTTCGCTTTAACTATGTCCTATATCATAGAGCTCTTATTAGGAAACAAAGATCCATTTATATTCTTAATAATTCTATTGATAATTTTATATTCAATTTTTAATCAATTATAAATGTAAAACTGGACAACTTTTGACAAATACATATATTTTATGCCCAATATTCAAAACTGTGAAGAACATATGAATACCAGGTGAAGTTCTGCTTGGTCCTTGTATAATTTTCTGAGTTCTGATTCAAATGGAAGCACTAGAATTATTATATTCATTTGGCTATATCATCATAAACTTTAAACAGAATACACTAAATTTAAAGCAAATATATTTATCATAATCGTGTATAAACTGGTTCAGTTCGTTGTCTGTATCATCAGCAATCTTTCAGTACTAATTGTTAGTCTCTTGTATGAGGAACATGATGATAGTTTTGGATATGTTGATCCCACAAATATTTAATACATAAATTTAAGATAGTAAAAATGTTTACTCTTAGCTAATAGTATTCCCATTTCAATTTTCCTTTTTATTTAACATTATCTTTAATAAACTATATTAATGTAATTTGGAATACCTATTGATGCTATCAGAATTCTTATACTTGTATCAATTATTTGAAAATTTCATTTTAGGTATATCCATACCCATTTCCAATCTCCTCCTAGAGCCACACTTCATTTCATCCCCACATAACATTGTGTCCTCATTTTTTTAAACCCATTGAGTCTCATTAGAGCTATCTCTGTATTCTGTGTCATGTGGCTATTCTCTGGAACATAGCCAACTTTTCAGGAGCCACATTTTTAGATAGCTAGTTTCCCCTCTTCTACATTTTATAGATTAAAAATATCTACTAACTTAGAGTTGGGATTCCATGCCTACTTCTCATTTTTTATTGAGAAATTTTTCATTCACTTTCATATCAATCACAGATTGCCCTCTTATAGCATTTATCTTAAAAGGTCTTATTAATTAAATCAAACCTGAGCCAGGTATTGGAGTAAATGCTGGACGGTCAGAGAACCAGAACAAGTCACAGCTAATCTTACCTGGCCAACTTTTTAGCTGATCTTGTTTTCTCAGACTGGAAGCCTCTGTGTCCTCATATCCAAATGAATCTCAGCTGAACTGTTGCTAGAAGCCTAAAAGCTTAACCAGCCAAATGCCTGCTAGAAGCCTGAATGCTTAACCAGCCAAATGTTTAACCAGCCAAATGCTTAACCAGCCAAATGCCTCGAGTTTCTGGTCCTCACGCTTTATATACCTTTCTGCTTTCTACTACCACTCCCTGGAATTAAAGGCTGGCTTTTTGGGATTAAAGGTGTATGTCACCATGCTTGGCTGTTTTCAATGTGGCCTTGAACTCACAGAGATCCAGAGGGATTTCTATCTCTGGAGTGCTAGGATTAAAGGCGTGAGTGCCACCATTTTTTAGCCTCTGTATCTAGTGGCTGTCTGTTCTCTGACCCCAGATAAATTTATTAGGGTACACAATATTTTGGGGAATACAATACCACCACATTTCCCCTCTTTTGTCTAAAATTTAAAAAAGCTTATAACTAATACAAGAAAAATTATATCCAATAAGTATATACAATATACACAGTCAAGATTACATTAACAATGTCTAGTCTGTTAACATTTGACAGATTCAGATGAAAAACTCCATTATATATATTAACAAAGTCCAGTCCAGTAACATTTGATAAACTCAGACAAAAAAATTTCATTACTTATCTTATTTAAAACAAGTAATTTCTTTTTAAAATTATTTTTTATAATAGATTCAGTAAAATACCTTTTGTCATTTTTATAACTTCCCCTTTTTCTTTTCAGTGTAGATTCAGTGATCTATCCATTTATCCTATTTTTTATCTCTTTTCTCAGAGTAGATTCGATGATCTATCTCATATCTATATTTTTTTCTTTTTGCTTTTTAGGGGTGAAGATATCTTTAGGAAATCTTGAAAAGAAAATTTTTGGGTTAATTGTCAAGTCCTGTATCATTTGTCCAGTCTCTGCATAATAGGAAAGTTCAGGGCTTGTTTCAAGTCCTTGTTCAAGTAGTCTGTCAGGCTAGATCATCTCAGCTAGCCATATCAAAATTGTCCTGAGTAGTTTGTAGTCCAAAGTCGATCTTTCCGTGGTGTTAATCAGCTTAATGGCTTTATCATAGTCCATGCGGAATCATCTTTGTGGGGTCCTGTCATCTTCTTGAAGATTTCAAAGTCATTGTTAGGCATGGTCATGGTTCACTGCAGACTTTTTTTTTTTTTTTTGTATCTCCTCTGTGGTTTGGAGTAATCACAGTTTGATAAATATCTGTCTCTCGGAACCACGAATGTTCTTCCGTAGAAGAGTTGGGCACCAGATGTAGCATGAATCTTAAAAGTTCTTATTAATTACCCTCTCTTCTCTTCTGCCACTCTCCCAGCCTTCCCCCACCAACCCCTCTCTATTCCCTCCTCTGACAAGGTAAGGCCTCCCATGGAGAGTCAGCAGAGCCTTCATCCAGTAACTGATGGAAGCACATGCAGAGATCCACAGCCAAGCACCAGGCTGAGCTC
Source organism: Peromyscus aztecus (assembly GCA_902168405.1). NCBI lineage: Eukaryota > Metazoa > Chordata > Mammalia > Rodentia > Cricetidae > Peromyscus > Peromyscus aztecus. The sequence goes on from CABHPQ010168802.1 coordinate 9,537, forward strand.
CAGAAGTCCAGTCAAAGAGAAAGAAGAGGGATTCTATGAGCAAGGGGAATCAAGATCATGATGGGGAAACCTACAGAGACAACCAAACCAAGCTAGTGGGATCTCACAAACTTTAGATCAACAGCTGTGAATTCTCCATGGAACTGGACTAGGCCCTCTGCATAAGCAAGACAGTTGTGTAGCTTGATCTGCTTAAGGGGCCTCCTTGCAATAGGATCAGGATCCATCCCTGGTACATGAGCTGGCTTTTTGGAGCCCACTAGCTATGGTGGGACACCTCGCACAGTATTGATGCAGGGAGAGGGGCTTGGACCTGCCTTAACTGAATGTACCAGGCCCTACTTCTCATTTTATGCTAGGATTTTATATTGCTTGAGCCTAACCAGTTTCTGTACATGTAGTAGATGTGGGTTTAAATGTGCAAATACTTTATAGTGTGCAGGAAACACTTTTTATATAGTTATCTACCACTTCTGGATCTTGCAGATTTTCTACGACTGCATGGTCCATGAGCCATGTGAGGAGGGCATGTGATATAGATTGTCCATTTAAAGCTAATTCCTTTGTAGTAACTTACTCTCTTTACCTTGACCATTAGGAAGTCTCTGTGTTAATCTCCATCTACTACAAAAAAAATAAGCATCCATTATGACATTTAAGAAATGCACTAATGTATGGGTATAAGGAGAAACAATTAGCAGCCATTTTACCACTATTTCAATTAGCAGAGTAATCATAGTAAGTGCTTCCCTAGGGCCTGCAACTTATCTATCCACATCCATGCTCTTACACCAGTGAGTGGAGCATCCCAGGTTGGCCATTATGGCAGTTTGCAGGGTTCAGAGATTGATAAAATTGATGATCGATTTTCTCTCCCAGTGTATGAATAGTACCTTCCAGTACTGTGAAAGCTAACCGATAGAGAAGTAATTCCAGGTCAATACTGTCTTGATTTCACCATGTTCTATGACTCAAATGTATGATATTTTTAGCAATAGATCTCACCATAAAGTTGTTTTTGTTTTTTTTCACAGTAACCAAGAGTAATGGTAATACCCTGTACTATGTGTGAGTCTATGGGCCCTCATTGTGCAGCAACTCCAATAGAGTTAGCCTATTTATGACCTTGAACTTTTTATTTGTTAGTTCATGCTGTCCAGTAGGGGTTTATTGCCCATTATATTGTAATTCTGTTTGTTCATTTTATATTTGTATATACTTACGTTCGGAAATTTTAACAGTAGTAGTTTTCATATGAATTTTCAGAAGTCATTTGATGTTGTTATCCCTCCACACATTTCCTCCTTGACCCTGCCTCTCTTCTACCCATTTAACCCACCCCATCCCATCATTCCCCCTTCTCCATTTATATCATTGGTCTCTACCTTCCTCCCATTGATCATCCCTCACTTACCATGGCTCCTAACTAATTTCCAACTCTCTGTTGGTTTTCCAAATGAGACATTCATATCTAAAGATAAAATGTGAACATCCACAAATGAGGGGAAATATTGAAGACTGTGTTATACACCTGGTCTTCTTTTCTCAAAATGATATCAAACTTTATAATTAGAAATAAACATGTAAAATAAATTAATTTTTAATTTTATAAATTAAGGTATATATAAATACCTTTCTTAATTATGATATTTATTTGAAGCAGAAAATTATTTTAATAAATCACTAAATATAATTTACTATTTTATTCAAGAGTATTATATAATAGGAAATAGTGTACTGTATTTTCCTAAATCTAATATATTCTAGCCTCAGAGAAATCTTATATTCACAAACCGTATACAGGAACTCATCATAATTGTGATTTTCAAATTAATATAGCATGAAATAACCTATAAACTTTGAAAACTGAAATAATTAACCATATCATATTCTTTCCTTTGTAAATTCAATTTTAGAAACAAGTCTTTTACCCAGACATATATATGATTTTTACAATTTTTCTTTCTTGTTTTGAATACTGCATATTATTTCTTTGCACATTAAGAAATTCAGTAAATAAAACATTAAAGTGAGCTTGGGGAATCCTGCTGAAGGGAGAGAGGAAGGATAGTAGGGGCCAGAGGGGTCAAGAACATAAAAAAAACCCACAGAAACAACTAACTTGGGCTCATAGGAGCTCACAAGGACAACAGACCTAGACCCTCTACATATATATGTGATAGTTGTGAAGCTTGGTCTACTTGTGGGACTCCTAACAATGGGAGCAAGAGCTCTTGTTAATGCTTTGGCTGTTTGGGGAGAATCAGGCAGTCTGATGTCCCAGGTACTAAGTAACATTTTACCCTTCTGTGGTCCTTGATGGAGTTGAAGACTAAATAGTGATAATTACAGTTTTCCTTAGTTATAATAGAAAGTAAATTAGATACAAAACTCACTAAGATAAGATAGATAATTAAGTATTTTCTCTAATTTTGTCAAATGCAAATGTATTTGATATTTTTACTGCAATTCTTGTTTAATTACTACTTTTGTTGTATATAGTTTTACTATATTAAGGTTAAAACCTTCCTTTTAATTAGACAAAATGGGGGAAATGATGTGGGATATTGCTCATGTACACTATAAAGATTTGTCACTTGAATTCGTTTAATAAAATACTGATTAGCCAGTAGCCAGGCAGGAAGTATAGGCAGGGTGAGTAGACTAGGAGAATTGTGGGAAGATGAAGAGCAGAGTCAAGAGTCACAGCTAGATGCAGAGGAAGCAAGATGAGAATGCCACACTGAGAAAAGGTATCAAGCTATAGGCTAAACATAGATAAGAATTATGGGTTAATTTATGTTTAAGAGCTAATTATTAATACGTCTAAGTTACCATCTGAGCATTTAAAACTAATATTAAGCCTCTAAGTCAATTATTTGGGAAGCAACTGCTAAGTATTTGGGAACAGGCAGGCAGGAGAGAAACTTCCACCTACACACATGTGACCATAAACTGATTTGGAGCTACCCTACATATGGGATAATAATCTTGGCAAAGCCTATAGGTTGGCAAATAAAAAGCTGGTGCCTGGTGTGAGATACCTCACCTGAGTTGTCCAGAGGTGCCTCTGAGATTTCCAAAACAGTATAGGCTATTGCTACAACTCCAGGTTTTAAAACTTTATTGTTGAAGACACCACTCACACTAGAAACCAAGTTTGAACTGAACAAGAAGATTGCCAGCCGCTATCTAGCTTTCATACTGGAAGGTACTATGCAGACTTCTGGGGTAGAAAAATGTCATTAGCAGTCTTACCCAACTGTCAGTCTTATGACCTACAACATTGACCTGCCTTACTTGATATGCTTATTGGTACAATTGAAGACACAAATGCTGTTAGAGAAACCAACCATTTTCTGTTTGAGTAAAAGCCTACTCCATAGGAGGAACTGCCTAGGATTGTAAATCTGGCCAAGAACTCATGGTTGTGGAGCTCACCAAATAGGTGAGCCTAGTCCTATTATTTTGATAGAAGGATGTAGCATCAAATCACCCTTTAAATTCACTTCTCTATACTTATAGAATTCTGCTGCTCTCAGAGAAGTCCCTTTGTGTAGTAGATGGTAGTTACTGCATAAACTTGCAACTGATCAAAATACAGAGTATCAATGAAGTGCTCAGTCATAAATGGGATATCTGTAAAAGCCTTCTCATCTGTCCAAGAAGAAACATTTGTAAGAGCAAGAGGTCATGGAGTATTACAGTGAAACAATGGCAAATGTATTGGACAAGACTACTACATTTATGATCTCATGGTACCTATTTTTGAGTACACAAGGTAAAGCCGGTCAACATTTTAGCATGGATAGAGCTCATGATCTCCTAACCCTAACTGAGAAGCTATGGACTGTTGAGGCCTCACAGGAGAAGGCCAATTTTCTTTAATGCTGTAGCCTCTTTCAAGTAGAGCATATTCCAGTGGAGGGCCCCATACATAGAATTATATGGAAAGCACAAATTGGACTCAAAGCAGTATTAAAAAAAAATAAGAAGAGAACACGAAGTTGAGGTGGTCAAGAGATGGAATGGATATGGGAATAGTTACAGGCAGCAATCAGGAATGAATACGATTGAAAATCATTGTAAAATTTTCTCAAATAATTAATAAAGATTAACTTAAAAATGAATATGCAAACCCAATAGATCATTTAAAAGTTGCAGTTATACCATCACTGGAATGTACAAGTATGTAACCATTTTCTCAGAATATTCTGGTAGAATAAGAAGCTGCATATAGATATAAATGATTAGAGGCCACCTGTAACAACTGCTCTCTGTCCTTATAAAGATTTGCTTTCCCTTAATTGCCTCTGGGACTCACTACTTGCCACTTGCTAAAGATAATTTGTACATATCAAATCTTGGACATTTGGGCCAATACCTCACAAGCTAACATCATTGTCATTCACAATCTTTAAATGACAAGAACCAGCCTTCACTATGTATGTCATTCCACACAAATAAGTCAGAATTTACAGATATCACAGGAATAAATTTATACCCATCTCCTGGAGATTAAATGTTTATCTTTGTTGTTGGAAGGCTTCATTGACAGAATCCAGATGCAGTGCCATAGTGTGAACATTCAACCCTCCTGAATCTGGAAGAATACAGGAGATTGTTTTCTTATTTGTCTGCCTCGCATTGAGGTCTGTGAAGTTTCCAAGGGTGACAAATGTTAATAAGAAGCTATTGAAGTTTCTTATGAGGCTGAGATACATTTAATAATATATTTCCTTGTACATTCTCTGCATGCTAGTGTATTGTATTTTCCCTTTTTAAATTATTCTTCAGTAGACTCAAATCAATGAAAATGAAGAATATAAACTTTGCCTTAAGCTAGTGTTAAGGAAATTCATATTAAGGAAGATATTGCCCACTGCAGTATATTAATAAGGAAATATTTGACTATCAAATTCAATGCTGTGTACTGTGTTTATGCTTCATTGATAAGTATGCTATTTTTTTCTTTTTGTCACGTGACTGCCCATGGGTTTTCGTTCTCTGGGGATGGCTTTTTTAAAAATACTTCTTGTCTTCAGTAACTGAATTTTAGCTTTTAAATCAAGTTAACTATATACTTTAAAATAATTTAAATCTATGTAATCAATTTGCTATCCTCCTATGGTTTCAACCTGTTTAATTTGCCCTTAAGAAAATGACAGTATAGGTTATTATGCCTTATATTGCACCTACCATGAAATTAGCTTTTATGACTTAAGCTAAATATTTAACTTTAATATTAAACTATATGCTCTTCTATATGAAGTGTGTGGGAATTGGGGGATGCATGTGTGTGCTGTGGTAATAATTCCGTGAAAGCAGCCAATAGGTTGAAAGGAATCTCAGGCAAAACAAATATCCATCATAAATGTTGGAAGCAACATGTGGATACAGGTTGATACTGTGTTCAAGGTTTTGAGTGCTATTTGGGATCTTCTGGGTCAATAAAGTAACATCTTTCTGTAGAAAAGGATTTCTCACCCCTTTTCCACACTTTTTTTTTCCTGTGATGTTCAATGAAGACAGTATATAACATGAAATAATTCATAATTCTAATACCTTTTCATTTGAATTCAGCAGAAAAATCAGTTGGGTTAACAAAGACATGCAGTAAATAAACTGTGAAAACAAAATGGATTCCGTGCTTTGGGCCCTTACAGCCTTTAGGATTTTACATGTTTCACTAAATTGAAATTTCATACACTAAGAATAACTCTGATAGCTTCCTAATCCCATTCTTTTCTGATAATGTCCTTTCATGGAACTGAAAAAAAAGGAGAAGTTAATTGCTTACACTGAAAAATGCTTTTCTTTGAGTTCAGTGAAGCAGGAAGATAAATAGCGTATTACTAAAGGGAATTTAGCTCTATTTATGACTGCTTGTAGTGTGAAATTGGGTGTTTGTGATCTCTAAAGGCTGCCTTTCTTTTCAAGACATAGCATGCCAGCTCTGGCTACACAAAAACATTGGAACTCAAAACTAAATTTGAATTAACGGATGTGTTCATTTCAACATTTTTTTTTTAAAAACGTGACTGTGTGTGTTTTTTCCTCTTTTGTTTTTGTTTGAGTGTGTTGAAGTCTATTTAAATTTTAATTCTCAAATAATGCATTATTGAATTTTTGACTCTGTCTTTTTTTTTCTTAGGAATGGGTCTGTTGTTATGTTTTCCCTTGATAATATTCATCTTGTGTAATAACCTTTCAGTATACTGCAAGTCATTTTATTTTCTTTTCCTATGTGCATTATTCAAATTTTCAACTAAGAATCAAACAGATCTTTGAAATCAGTATTTGGATTTCTCATAGTGTTCTACTCTTAAAATACTTCATTTCAGTTTGTAATATACAATATGTATTAAATATTTTCATATATATTTTTTCAATATAGCCACTGGAATCATGAACTCACAACTGCTGTGGGTGCTTACCCGGGGCCTGCACAGGAATGGGTCTATCAACAGGCAGCCGTGGAGAGCAGTGCTCTGTATTTTCAAGCTGAATCATTTGCTACTGATGCATTTTTGAGAAGGAGGTTAATTGTGCTTAGTTGTTTGTGCACTGCTGTGTGATTATGATTTGCCTTTCTCTCATATACTTTTTCTTTCTTTCTCTCCCTTTCATGATTCATCTTTCCTCACCTTCTCTTTTGTTTTGCATAGGTATAATTTTAGGTACTTTAGTACCTAACTGTCCTGTGCTTGGGCAATGAAATCCTAGTTAAGCCACAGGCTAAACTATACTCTTTAACAGGGAGAGAAGAAACAACACCTCTTTGACTTTTTTCACATTTTTTTTCCAAATTCAGAACAATTTTCTTTAAAGAGCTAAAGATCATGCTATTGAGCCCAATTACTTAATTCTTCTTGAAATTTATCATTTTAACTTTCTTGGCTGAGATAAGAAATTATGTACAATGAGTGTCCTTCAAATAATTACTATGAATGATTTATGGTGGTCACAACACAGTTAATATGCTGAAATCAAGTGGTGAATGAAGAGAACAAAATTAAGGCATCTGGATGAACACACACAATACTTATTGTTAAACTATATGTATAAACAAACATCAACTCACCAAATTGATACTGATATGACGATAAGACTTATGGTTGAAATTTCACAGAGAAAAAGTAAAACCATAAGCTCTGATATAATAAAAAATATCCTTTAATCTAAAACAAAGACAAACATTTAAAGGGAAAGAAAATTGAAGGAACTATTATGGCCTGTGTAACAACTTTTGCTATTTATTTATCTTTCAACATTTTGTCCATAAGTCATTCTAATTAGCTCCAGTACTGGTATGAACAAGGAGTTGTGAGCTGTTGAAAACATACTTGTCTCCCTTGGTGAAGGAAGGACATGAACCTTATTTGTAATGCTTGATATTTTGAAATTTTTATTTATGTGTTTATCATGTGGTGATTACGGCACTTGTCTCAAGGTCAGAGGACAACTTGGAGGAATCAGTTTCCTCCTTCCAACATGTACTTCCGTAGGATTGAACTCAGCTTCTCCGGTTTTACTGTCAATACTTTTACTGTAAAAAACATATCACTGGCAATAAGAAGATTTTTATGGAAATTTTAGTTCCAGAACTAATTAACTAAGAAGGTGATACAGAGTTCTTTTTTATCCTGAAATATGCATAGACTGCTTCACTATCAATATCCCCCGTCAGAGCTTCTGTTAACAATAGACAAGCCTACACTGATATCATTTGCATCCAGAGGCTCTCATTGTAATAGCATTAGCATTCATTCTCAATGTGCTGCATTTTGTGACTTTGCACAAATATCTAATGGACTATTTCTACCACAATATCACACAATTAGTTTCATTGTGCTTAAACTATCTATCCAACTTATGGCAACCTACCATTTTTCTCTCTTCATAGCTTGACCATTCATTTAGATCTCATATATAGAATTGTGTACCTTGTAGGGTCAGCAGAATGGCTTCATTATTATATTACTATTTATTAAATTTCTTCCCATTTTAAGAACCCATAGCTCATTTATTTTGAATACTGGATAATATTTCATTGTTCCAATGTTTCACGGATTTTCTACTAGAGGACAAATGGATTACTTCCATATTCTGAAAGAAACTTTGTAAGAGAGTGGAGAAATGGCTCAGTAGTTAAATAGTTGTTCATGATGGGAACCTGGGTTCAGTTCCCAGCACTCACGTGGCAGCTCACAACCACTTATAAATGCATGGAGACTGATGTCCACTTCTAGCCTCTGTCAGTACAAGGCATGCACATGGCATACATGCACACATGTAGGCAAGCAATCGTACACATAAAATCAAAATAGGTCCATCTTTAACACAACAAAAACAGTTGTTTGGGGTTTAATATGATTTATGTGGGTGTGATTTGTATCATTATCTTATTGAGATTATTGCTGCTGATAATGTTGATATTTGTGATGATTGATATCTCTTATATTTCATTTTATATTCAATTTTATTTAGTTGCTGAGACAGAAAGTCAAGCATGATTTCATTACCTATTTCTTCCTTTAGTTCTGTCAATTTTGGCTTCACAGAGTTGAATCTTTGTCTTCAGGTCTACATACCACAGATTGATGTGTTTGGCTAATGATTTGAACAGTTAATCATAAAATATCCCTTTTAATCTCTCCTTTAACGCTCAGCTTTTTACATTATGATTAGTTTAATGTTTCCATAAATTGTCTTTCTTTTCCTTTAGTGATTTTCAATACATGTATACTGTGATTTATATATTTAGATTCATAAAAATTAAAACAATGAATCTTTTTTATAGCAGATAGCTTAAGAGATATTTTATTTCATTTTTTCTTATTTATTTATTTATTACCATTTGCTATATTTTCTTAGCTTTTTTTTTTTTTTGGTTTTTTCAAGACAAGGTTTCTCCGTGTAGCTTTTTGACTTTCCTGGAACTCACTTGGTAGCCCAGGCTGGCCTCGAACTCACAGAAATCCGCCTGGCTCGGCCTCCCGAGTGCTGGGATTAAAGGCATGCGCCACCACCGCCCAGCTTTCTTAGCTTTTTATAGACATAATCCACATGTCTTTTCAGAAATTATGATGTTTAAGTTTGAAAATTAAGGTAGAAGCAACAGAAATTTGTGGGGAAACCTCCTGAAACAGCTTAAATGACAAAAAGATATGATGGGAGTGAAATTAAAAATGCATTAGACTCAAATGCAGTCTGATTAAACCCCTAGTTTCTTGCCTTCTTTGTTGATGGTAAAAGTCCATCCAAAACATTGTTCATGAGGGAGAAGCAGTTGGCTGAGATTTACTTACCAAGTTGTCATTGCTTAGAAACCATTGTCTGAGTGGATGCCAGAGTCTGGGAACCTGAGAGTCTTCTTATGAAGAGCTTATTAAGGATGTACTAAAATAAACCAATTAAATAGTCTGTTGATATTTTTCGGATAAGCTTCTAACAGTGCCATCTCTCTTTGATTCGAAATAGAATTAAAAACAGCACAATTTTACATATAAAACAATGAATCTCTAACACCTATTTATCATGATAAATAAAGATTAATCCTTAAAGGCATCCTCATTTCCTTTGTAACTCAATCTCGTTTCCTATTGGATTCCTATTATATATACTCTTTCAATATATCATATAAATATAAATCATGTGTGGCTTAGAGCTTAAAAAAGTTTATATGAGCATAAACTTCACATTGAGCAAATACCTGGGAGTGAAAAAAACTTTGTGATATAGTGTATATGTAGCTTCTTAAGAAACTGACAAGTGTTTGACAAATTGGTTGTAGCATGTTATATTCTCAGCAAATACAGATGAAAGGACCTAGAAACAAGCATTTGAATTTCCCTAAGGACTTACGAGGCTAAGTATCTTTTGATGTCTTTGTTTAATAACTGCAAAACTTTGTGGAAATGTCTGTTAAAATGTCTCTCCTGATTGTTATTGATATTGTGTTAGTAGAAGTTCAGCTGCCCTTTTGTGTGAAAGAAATCCATGTATCAAATATGTAAGCCAGCCATGTTTCTTCCATCTTTTCTGAAGAATTGCCTTGAATTTATAAAATCTTTTCATTTTCAATAAATTTGAAAAATCTTTGCTTAATATAAGTTCAAAATATTTTTACCTAAAAGATTTATAATTTTAGATCTAAATTTTCTGGATTTGTGTAGAACTAATTTTTAGATGATTCTGTAAAAGAATAATTATTTTTCTTTGTGGAGTTTAGTTTTATTTCATTTATATTATTTGTATAATTTATTTATGTTATATCAACTTATCCATTTTTTCTAGTAATGGATGAAATTACCTTGTTTCTCTTCTTTTTTTTTGAATTTATTTTATTTTATTTTACAATATAATTCAACTTTACATATCAGCCATAGATTCCCCCATTCTCCCACCTCCCACCCCGCCCTCCTCCCCCCACCCCCCATTTCCATCTCCTCCAGGGCAAAGACTCCCCCAGGATTGAGATCAACCTAGTGGACTCAGTCCAGGCAGGTCCTCCTTCCAGGCTGAGCCAAGCGTCTCTGCTAAGCCCCAGGTTTCAAACAGCCAATTCATGCACTGATTTTTGGTCATATATTGTTTTTTTATTAATATTTTGTTTCTTTGAAATTATGATATAATTACATGATTTCCCCATTCCCATTTCTACCTCTAACCCTACCCTCATGGGTCCCCCTTTCTGTCTCAAATTAAAGGCCAATTTAAAAAAATTACACACACACACACACACACACACACACACACACACACGAACACACACACTTAAATGCATAAATAAAACTTTCTCAGGAATTACATACAATTGGAATAAATATTACATGTACCAGACAAGACTTTTTGATTTTTAGTGAGCTGAGTTAAGTGACTGAGTCAATCAAACCTGTACTTCAGTTGAATGAAGGCATGGTTATGACAATTTGATCCAACTCATCTCTTACATCCATTGTTATAATGGCAGAATCAGAACTCACATGTCAGTATGGCATTAGACTATTCTGCTCATGATCTTCTCCCAAGAAACCTACTGGCTATATAGAGTTGAGTCTTTTGTGTTGTAATGTGGACCCTACAGCTGAGTGGTTTCACTGTTGTTTTTTTTTTTATGCTGTACAAAACGTGCTAGTTCTTCAGAAGAGCTCTATCATAACTCACTTAGTGTAGACTGGCTTAAAAGATAAGCATCCAATAGCTCTTCAAATAATTTTTTTTGTTTCCTAACTGTATCTTGAACAGGCAATGCATTTCATGGATGAAAAGTTTGTTTCAACTCTGTGATTCTCAAGCACTCTAGTTTAAACTTACATATATATTATGTAATAAAATTGGCTACACATTTAGGCAAGAATAAACATACAGTTAACAATTAAGTTATTGTAAAATTTCCATCAAGGTCTACTTAAAAGGGACTTTTATTTATTTGTGTATAATATATTCCTATACAGTACAGTGTTTGCCTCACAGAAAAAAAAATCAATGATCATTTATGGAAAGATACCCCAATATGTGCAATAGTGTAAGAACATCTTCATAGTAGCCAATAGCTGTCTAATCACACTTCAGGACAACTCAACAGGAAAGAAATTGAATCTGGCACTGGAAACGTACCCTACCCAGTGCTAGAGAACTCATAGATCTTGAGGAGAAACTTCTATGAGCATAATTTTGACAAAAACAGCACAATTACTAACTTTAGCATTCTAAAAAATTTGTGCATATATCCACAGATAAGTGTACCTCTCATACATAATCGAAAATGTTTCTCTTTGCAGCAGATGGAGATCTTTATGGAAAACAACAGCTGGCCAAGATGCAGAAAATGACTGACCTGTGGCACCTAGGCACAATAGATGCACAATAGATGCACCTAGGCACAATAGATGCATCTACAACACCACTTATGCACCTAAGGCTCAGGGAACATGATTGAAGATGGGATCAGGAGATGTTAAGAACCAGATGACTAGGAAATCTGCTATGAAATTGTGTCTCCTAGAAAAGACAAGGAAGCTTCACCCATGAGCCCCAATTATGTGTCTGTCCTTACTGAGGATAAAACCAATAGAAATACTAACATGTAGGAAGAAAATGTTACTCCTGAGGCTCTAACCCTAAACAAAGAACTATAGGAAATTAAAACATTCTGAGAACGTGAGAAATATTTTGCCTAGAGGTGAGTGCCCTCGTTGGTTCTATACACACAAGTAACACTAAACAGGCTGAATAAGTTATATTTTAATATTTATGCATATATGTATATCAAAAGGTATGAAATTGAGAGGAAGTAATGTGTATAGGCATGGGAGGGGTTGGGGATAAAAGGAAAGGTGGAAATGATGTAATCATATTTTAATTTCTAAAAATAAAACAATATCTATATGTGAGGAAAGCAAAAATTAACACTCATATTAAAAAACACCCTTCATCAAAATTCAGTGAGACATGTAAAAAAATGGAATAGTTCACATTAGCAGTAAAACACTTAGAAATTCATTACAGAACTGACTTTATTAAGTTATCACCTCATATGAAGGTGTAAGATAGTCACATTAATAATAAGGCATTTAATAGTGGCTGTGACCTCTAAAGTTGCATCTGTTATAACCTGGAAACAGAAAATATTTCAGCTTTATAATCAAATAATGTTTTCTTAAATCAGAACTTAATTATATTTAATGTTTATTTTTTGATTTATGCATTTTGTCTGTCAAACATAGGTATTTAATTATAATTATGATACAACTTTTAATTCTGCTTAATCTTTATAAGAAAATCAGCTGTTGTTATCTGTTCTTAATTGCCAAAACATTAGGTCATGCTTAGTTACCAGCTGCTCTTCATTAACTCTCAAAATTCTAATGCTTTCTTTAAAATTGTAAGATAAATACATACACTTCTGTGTATTCTATTTTGTTTCTCATATGTATTTATTAAATCACATGTGTTTCCTTTGTTGAAGGTTGCTATCAAATAATGTAAATTTGTTTCACAAATAATTCTTCATTATAGATGGAAGAAAACTTACTAAAATCAGTTGATTAATGGGTAAAATACATAAGAAAATAGAGTGAACATTGGAATAGTACAGTATTCACTTATTCAGATCATCAGTTTCATTGTATTTCTCCCTTTGAAATTTCATTAGAGTGTATACAGAAAAAGCCATTCAAATGTCAACTGCCTTTAAATTCAGAGCCTCGATAGTTCCTGAGAGATCCAACAGAAGTGCATAAAGAGAAAAGCAAAATGAGCCGGACGTTGGTGGCGCACGCCTTTAATCCCAGCACTCGGGAGGCTGAGGCAGGCGGATCTCTGTGAGTTCGAGGCCAGCCTGGGCTACCAAGTGAGCTCCAGGAAAGGCAAAAAGCTACACGGAGAAACCCTGTCTCGAAAGAAAAGCAAAATGAAGCAAACACCCAGTAAAAAGTCACAGTTACATGGCCTACCAACAGTACTGGAAAGTATACAGGTCCCTCGATAGGCAGCTTTTTCTTTGGAGATGGTGAGCAGCAGTTACCATGAAGAGCATTAATAAAGAATGCTACATTGCCAAAAGAAAATATGATTTTTCACAAATAGATTTTGATTAATATATTTAAATAATTATGTTTAATGGATAAACCACAAAAACAATTTAAAGCTCTCATGTTGAATATTATTACCCAACACTAAACATTCAAAATAAATAAATTATGAATTATAAATAAAGCTGATTATAGATTAATTCTACCTAGCATTTAAGAACAAGTAAAATGTTCACTGAAACACTCAACAAATCAGTTGACCTAAACTGCTGAAGCTTCAGTTATTACTATACTGTAAATTATATCTGCCCCCTCCCCACCACACACACACACACACACACACACACACACACACACACAGAGTTAGTTCACCTGCTAAATACTGATTTGTTCAATATATTTCTTAAAAACATCAGTATTAAATAAATTTCTGATCAATAATAACAATGAATAGCCTATTAATAACATGTAAGATAGGGAAAATGTATTGCATAATTTAAAATTCCTAGAAAATATTTCAGTGTTGACTAAAATGATTGCTCTATCTTTAGACATTAAGGATCCAAAACAATGAATAGCACATCAGGGATATTCAGGGAGTGTGGACAGTGGAAGAGCTTAGGTTAATCTTGGTAAACAAACACGGATTTTCAAGCCACTCTACACACAGGAAATAAAATTAGTTATAATTTAAAATTAAGATAGTGAAATAGAGACACGTTGAATGTAGTAGATAAACTGCATTCTTTCTCATTGAAAGATGAAAAGTAAAAAAAATTCAACTTAAAGAAAATGTTAGATTGAAAAATCAGTCAGCGACAAATAATTATTTTTCCTCAATGTAGGGTTCTGCCATGTGCACTCCAGAAATCTCAGGTGATGTGCATGGATGGGCTTGTCTCTGTGTTGATTCAATATATGTTCCACAGATGCAGAATTTGAAGAAAGACTGGATGACTCTAAAACAGAGGAAGAAAAAATAGTTGGAAACTGAGGCAAGAATGCAAAAATCAAACGAGTTAACAATACCAATCCAAAACTAATCCTGAAAGGTGACCATGTTCCAGCACAGTGATGCGCCTGGGACTTCTCACTGGTTCTGTTGCTCCTCCTCCCAATTTACCCCCATGACTGCAGCTCCTCCTCGTGGTTCCCCTTTCCTCCTCTGTCCTATGATGTCTGCCTTCATGTTTCTTGTATTTGACTACTGTTTCTCTTTTTTTTTTTCTACCATACATACGTTTTTTCTCTTCTCATGGTCCCATTTCTAGTTTCATGATCCACACCTACATCTACACACACACATGCTCTATTGTTTTCCCATCACCATGCTGACAAATTTGTCCATTTAATGACTTAAAAAAACAAAGGCTCATTCTCTTATGGTTCTGAATACTAAAAGTCAGAATGGTCTTGTTCTGCTGAACCCTTCAAGAGTTTCCCTTGACTTTATTAGTCTTTGCAAGTGACCTGAATTCTTTGGCCTATAGTCCGTCTTTTCCAGTCTTTCACTTTTGCCACTTTAAGATCAATAGTATTTTTATTGATTCCTCTTATCGATTCCCTTCTTCCTTTTTATTATCACATCTCCTTCTCTGTCCCCTGACTTCTGCCTCCTTCTAGCCTTCAATGGGACTTTTCTAGTATACCTGAATTTCCTAGTTATTACATAGTTTTAAAATTCTAACTATAGTTGCATCTATAAAGTTCCATATAAGAATCTAACATAGTCACAAATTCTAAGGAAGTAGGGTGTAGATATCTTTAGGGTGGCAATTATTCCCCTTATCACATTGTTCCTCCAGAGAACTTGCTTGTAAAACTTCTGAATTATGTTTGAAAAAGAAATATTTCTTTGTTTTTCCTTTCTTTGATTCACAAATTTCAGTGCAAATAAAAACCTTCTGAAAGAGGGCTTATTTTATTGGTGAAAATTCATTTGTTGAAGTGTGTGTGTGTGTGTGTGTGTGTGTGTGTGTGTATCTTTTGACTGCATTCTGATAAACTTTTACTTATAGAAAAATTACTATCTTTTTCATACAAATATACATGTAGTTCATCTGCCTTTGTTCCCTGAACTATCCTCTAGCTCTACTTTTTTTTTTTTTTATTTTACTAAGGAATAATTAATTGTCTTGGTAACTTTTGCAGACTATTTTCTAGCTCTATTCACAAATAAGATGTTCTGGGTAGATCATTGAAGGTCAGGAAATTAGAGAAACCAGATTATTCTCACTAAAAAGACTGAATAGTACATGTTAAAGAAATTGAGGCTTTCCTGTGGGTCTTTGGTGCTCAGGACCCTCATTACAACTGCAACTTCTATGTCAAGGTTTACCTCAGCTCTGATGTCATAGTGCCTGATATGAATTTAAATTAAGTGTCTTGGTTACTCTTCTAGTGACACAAATGAAGATGACTCAAATCACTACTTGTGTTATATATAGGTATATATTTCATATATCTAAAGGAGCCCATGCAAATTTTGAGATCAACTAGTCCTTAGGTCTGCAGCATGAAATGTTTATCTGGAAACCCAGGAGACAGAGTAGTTGACACACTGAAGTTTAGGTAATTCTCCTGTTCAAATCTGAAAGCCAGATTTTAAAGGACCATAGGATTATTTTCTGGAATGGAGAAATCTGAATTCAGGCTTTCAGGAAAATAGATGAAGCTCATACACATTAGAAAAATCTTGCCTTTCACATTAATCAGCAATGCTGATGTCCTCAATTCTTCCCCCAAAAGAAAAGCTTCTAGCCCAATGATCAAGCATCAAAAAGCCATACAATTTTCAATACCTACTTTGACATACACAAAGTAAGTAGTTGTCATTTATTAAATATTTTAGGTCAACAAAATATATGCAGCACCATAAAATTATAAATTCATTCAGAAATTCATCTTTTTAAAATTTCAACTCAATGGTAGAAATATGTAGGAATGGTAGAAATGGTATTTTTGAGGCCCTGGTTTTGACCTTTAGAATCAGACACACAAAAACTTTAATAACATAAAATTAGAATTTAAAAAAATATGAACCTGTGGTACTAATTTTTAAATATTTTATAAATAAGTAATTTATAATATTATCTTATAATTTGTAAGCCAATAAATAAAAGGTATTTGCAAATAAAAGACAAAATGAATATGATAAAAATAAGTATCACTTTTATTTTGGTAAGTAAACAAGGAATTTAATGATATTAAAATGGGATGGAGAATCAATTGTTATGCAGTTATTAGAAAGACAAAAATATATCAGTTGGTGGTAAATGTCAAGTCCTAAGGAAACAAAAATATGTTATGGTTGATCTTATTGCATTTTGAGTTTATAATTGTCTATGGAACTATAAATTAATGGCAAAAACTTGAAATGAGATTAAAGAAGATAAACTCAACAATGCTCACTATGTGAAAGATTGAGCTTTGTTGTTAATTACCAGAGGAAATCAAAGCCAACAAGCCCAGGGTATACATTCAAGCATAAAAGACATCCCATTACATTAACACTATCTTTCCTGTTCCACTATGATTGCTGCAATAATGATATTATCATTTATAGCTCATTTATTTTGTACGAACTTAGCTTTTATTTTACATTGTCAAACTGATACAGCAAAATGGGAAAATTTTTACCATATTTTCATCTATTTTTTCATTTGTTTCTTTTGTTTTCTGACTTTCCATTCAATGACTTAAATACATTTAAATTCAATTCAATGCATTTAAACATATACAACATATACGTATGTATGTATATATATAAACAATGCACATATTAATTTACTGTATAATACAATTTCTATACTTTTATTGTTTCTACTTTTTTGTTGGAGCAAAAGCAGAGACAAAGACAAGTGCTATAAAACAATTACTAAAATATGTGGGGTTTTTTTGTGTGCATGTTATGTGTATGAGCACATGTCTATTGAAGCCAGAGGTGTACGTCAAATGTCTCCCTGACTCATTCTTACCCAATTATTTAAGACAATGTCTTTCATTAAACTTATACCTCACTGATTCAACTAGAATGGCTAGGCAGTATGCCCCAAATGTCCTCTTATCTCTTTCCCAGTGCTGGAGTTATAGGTGTTTGTTGCAATATCCAGCCTTTGATATTGATTCTTGGATATTTTACTCATATACTCACACTTATGTGGCAGGCACTCAACAGCTAACCCATCTCCTCAGTCCGTTATTATGCCTTTACGTGGAATCTGTGAATAGTGACTATAGCAGGGTCCTTATTGTTGTTCCCTTTGGGGGTGGGAGCCAAGTAGGCACAGAGTCAATGGCACACAGACTCCAGGAGAATGTCGGAAAAACAAGCTCAGTTTATTCAGTTAGAGGCAAGCCTTATATACCCTCCACCCCTCCCTGGGGGGAGGTCTGATGAATATGCATTAGCTAGTGTGACATGACTGTTTCTCATTGGTCCAGGTCATCTCCAGATCATGTTTCAGCTGCTGTTGCTAAGGCCCTTAGGCAGACCCAGGCTGGCTCTCAGAAAGTATCTTTTTTACTTGACTGGGCCTCAAGTGTGCTAGGGGTGAGTCATCCCACAAGTGACAATAGTTCTAAGATGAAGAGTTAGACTAATACGCTCTTGGGGAGATTATTCTAGAATATTCAACAGTGTATAGTCTAAGTTTCTTAAAATTTTATTTTAAAATGTTTTTAATAGTCTTTTATTTCTACATCACAGTTAAGGAGAACTGGCTTCTACAGATCTAAGCATCAGAAATTAAAATTGCAAACTACAACCCCAAGTTAAGCACTCCTGGGCATGATACTATGAACATTATACTATAACAGAAACAAGTCTAAAGAAAAAAACTGTCTCATAAGTTTTATTCCTAAACATTGTGTTATTTATAGAGAAAAATGCTACTGAGTAACAGAAACAATTAATTTCTCATAATCTGTCTGTATAAACTCTGTGTGTATGTGTATATGTATAATTACATGTATATATTCACATAAAACATGTTTGTGTGTGTGTGTGTGTGTGTGTGTGTGTGTGTGTGTGTGTGTGTGTGTAAAACAATGGAGTAAAACCAAAGAATTGGTCCATGTGTTTTGATGTGCTATTGCTATGGATGGAAATAGTCAACACCACTGTGGAAAGCACTGATAATGGAGTCATTGCCATGTCAACATCAAGAAAGAAGAACTGCACTAGTGTGTCCTGTGACGGATCTTGGAGTTACTGTAGTACAGTTGACTCAGTTGTTATCTGTAGGTAAAAGTCATTAGACAGTAAAAGCAACAGAGAAGAAAGGCAGAAATGACAGATGAATAGCAGTTCAGTTGATCATAAACGATTGGTGAGTTTTTATATAATATTACTCCCGGGGAACCAAGAACAAATATCTACTCACTCCACATAGGGAACTGACTTCGCCAAAGGATGTATACCACCAAAGTTCAACTCTGTGAACCCATAAATTTTATCAGTATTATTTACAAGAATATGGGTTACAGGTTAGGAACTAGAGAAACAATAACTCAAAAACAGCTGCATCACCAAAGTCCACACCAGTATGGGTTACAACCCATGAAAGCTGGAAACATGGATCATATGGCACAACCAATAAGCAGCTGAACAGATTAAAGTGGGTCTCTTCCAAGTGGCTCATATTGTCTCTGCTTCTTCCAGCAGGCTTACCTATTCCAGGCAGCTTGACTTTCTCTGCTTCTTTTAGGGATCTCAACCAGATAAAAATTCTGAAATAATTTTTCTCTCAGAGTACTTACTGCATATATGTGCCTGAAGAGGCGCTGGCCTGATAATTCTAGTCAGATTCAGAAAATTCCATTGGTGTGCTGGCCTGCTCAACTCACTGAGTTTCTGTGGATAGAATGTTTCACCTCCTCTAGTAACATCCTGTTGTTTCACATCTCCTTTGACTTCCTGCATCATAATGAGCTTCCATCCAAAATGAAGGATTTTAATTCCTGGAAAATCTGCTAACCATGAGATATGCATTCAAACTTATTCTACTTATTTGTATTTCTATTTCCTGGGGAAAAGTTTTCATTCTTATAATAGAGAAGGTATGATAGTACATACTATAAAGTTTAAGTTAAAAAAAATCTTGATTCAGGGACCTTCTCGGTTGCTCAGGAAATAGAGGTGCTTGCTGTTTAAGTCTGATGACTTGAATATTTTTCTGGGATCCCAAACTGGCCTAATGTTCTGGCTTGCAACAACAATCCCAGCAGTCCTTCACTGTAATGATGGGCAAAGACAAGAGAACCACCTGCAAAGTCCTGGATCATCTAGCCAGCAGTACATACCTGGTAGCAACAGTATGACGTCCTGTCTCAATAATGGAGAACTATGGAAGCCACTTCCAAAAGTTGAGTTCTAAATGGTGAGTTACACACACACACACACACACACACACACACACACACACACACACACACCAGTCTTGACTCAATGAAATCTCAGGACATAGAGGTTATAATGAACATGTGTTCCCTGGTTAATTTCAAGCATATTTGTGCATTTATTCTGTGTGTGTCTGTGTATCTCTCTCTGTATGTTCATGCACATACATGTGTGGGCATACCTGCATATATGTATGGTCATCATGTATTTCTGTGTGTGTGTGTGTGTGTGTGTGTGTGTGTGTGTGTGTGTGTATCCAAATGTGTATGCCACATCCTTATGTGTATGATCGCATGTTATGGTGCATTAGTGGATGTCTGATGACAACTGGGAGTACTATGGTCTGGTTCTACAATCTGTCTTTCTGGGATGGAACTCAGGCTTATTTCTAGGCGCTCTTACCTATAGAGGCTTACTAATGACTGACTGGATAATTTTGTAGGAGCACCAGTTAGCTTCTCTTAGAACAATTGCCTCATTTTGTTCTTGAACTAGCAACCAAAGAGCATATCACATTGTCTTGGTGTTCTCAAATACCTAGGAAAATGAAAACCCCAAAACGGAAACACATGGGATTAGAAGATGTTCCCCTTAACTTCAGAGCATGGCCTTAGCTCAACTGTTGTCACTCTAAATGGATCTAAATACTAGGATAGTATTCCAGCCAGTGTGGTTGCATAAGACGTACTGTAAACTTTAGACACTCTTTTTTTGTTTCCACATGAGGATAGAGAACTATCTGGAAAAAAAGGCAAGGGTTGGAATCCTTGTAAACAGAATATAATGCCAAGAATGAGCATGTAGAAAATACATATATTTCCAACTGTTCTTATTTGAACAGGTGCACTGAGTTTTCAATTTTATTATTGCAGTTACAAGCAAATATTGAAGTTAACATTATCAAAGAAGTCAACATGTCACCAATTTTTTCTCTTAGGATTAAAATGTCCATCTTCCCTACTCTACCTCACTCTGCAACATGCCCATGATATAGTACATTTTAGTTAGATTTCCTCACATGATTGACATATGAAGTACAATACTTTTTTCTTTCAAAATGACTGAAACATTCTTGCAGGAAACAGAGTAGGTTGAACTGCAACATGTTCACATAACTCTTGTCTGAGCTGAATTGATGATGACATTGTAAAAGATTCATACTTTCAGAGTCTGAGCTGTTTGCTTTGTTTATGTGTGCTAATTCATTACATGGTTCATATATACTATGTGGAAAATGTAAAAAAAAAACCTAAAAAATCAAAATATCTGTTAACACATAGATGACATGGGATTCTATGAAATAGAATCACTTTTTATTCAGTTTTACAAGGCAAAGATTGGTGAGTTAGAGACACTTTTAGTTTCACTGGTAGAAGTACAGTCAGTGAAAAGAGATAATTGGGACGATAGATGAACAGACTGCCTAAATTAGGTATTGTATTCCGTGTGCTGTGTGCTGATATTCTTATTCATATCTCTGCTTAAAGTGAAATGGAGAAAATTCATTTTTTTCAATCTACAAGTAACTCTAAGATGAAATGCAGAAAAATCATAAGCACTTACCCATCACTGGCAAAACTTTTCATTTCTTACTAAAACATCTGAATAAATCTTATCAAAAATTTGAACTATGCTATCCTGGTATCTGTAATTTTTGTTTTTAATTTCCTGGCAGGAAGCTCATAACCCCTTTCTATTCATGGTCATACAGTGCCCATTATTCTAAATGCCAGACTAAGTTTCAATGAACCACAACAAAACAAAATGGCAGTAGTATGAATTTTGACCCTGAGGAAATGCCCTTAAAATGTGAGTTGAGGAGCAACCCCTCATTAGTCTAATGAGCGCTCCAGCGCTTTGTCTCAGTTGATTCTTTTCATAATTAACTCTTACTCAGATAATCTCTTTTCCTGAACTACCTTTTAATAATTCCAGGCAGTTAGTAGTCTTAACTCCTTTGTCTCAGATAATTATTGTGCACTACAGAGCTTAGCCGGTGAAGCAGGGATACATTTTCATGAATCACTAATTTCAATCCAAGCATATGAGAAATAATAACTTTGATTTTTATATACTTTATGAGGCAACAGAACTCCATTTAATATTTCCATTCTCATATTTTTCTTTAATATATGACAAAAGGGTATCTTTTTGGTGTTACTCTTTTAAAACATTCAGGAGTGTATATGATGAATTTTCAATAAATTAACAAGAGACTGTATTTGTGCATATGTAATTCTGGCTACAACTCTTATTACAAAAAAAACACATTTCATTTTATCATGCCTAAATCTAATGCTTGAAAAGGTCAAATTTTCGTATAATGCAAATATTGTCAAGAGGATAAAATTTCTTGACATCAGCTTTTTTCAGAAATTAGGCACTTGAATGCATTTCTGGTTTTCTGGAGCATTTCTAATCTGGTTAATAAGATTGGAAATGATGCCTTCTACCTCTTCATTTTAGGGGAACAGAATGAACACTGATGCATAGTATTGAATGGCAGGTCATTCACATAGACACGTGAGGAAGAAATAGGTAACACCAAGCTCAGTGACCATGAGAGAGTACAAGTTTGGATGCTAGAGGAAAAGAATATGTTTTCAGTTAAAAACTAGGATCAAGAGATGAGAGATGTCAGCTGATGCTCCATCATGAGAAGTAGTCATTGTCCTTAAGTGATTAGGAAGAATAGTGACTTGATTTGTTTAATTGGAGAGCAATGTGTAATCATTTAAGAGAACTTTTAATCCTGCTGTGTTTGAGTTTGATCTTGTGTTACTGTGATAAAAACACTCTGACCAAAAGCAGCAAAGGAGAGGGAAGAATTTACTTGGTTTACGGTTTTATTATTTACTGAACTCAGAGCAGGATGGGAATCAGGAGCCATGGAGGTACACTGCTGACTGGATAACTTTCTAGCTCACTTCCAGAATAATCCTCCTCCACTAGTTATCTTCTGCCACCCAGGCTTATAAGCCTAGGGATAGTGCCACCCACAGTGGTCTGGGGCCTCTCATGTCTGTCCTTAATGATGACAATCTCTTAAGGACATGGCCGAAGTCCAATCTGATCTGGGGAATCCCTTAACTGAGACTCCCTCCTATGACTCTGCTCTGTGGCATGTGGACAGCTGAAGCAAACTGTGGCAAGCTCTGCTTTCTATAACCAAAACCATATTGTTTTAGGAACGGCTGTTTTACTAACCGGCTGGCAGGCTTGGCGAAGCTGGAGTGATCTTTGAACTTTCTGGATGGATTTGGGGTTTTGAGAAGACTGCAGGCACAGGCACAATAAATATTGCCAGAAGAATACAATAACCCTGAGAAAAGGAAATGGTGACTATTCGCACTGGAAGAGCTACACTAGGGATAGATGTGAAGGAGCCAGTTTAACTAAGGGTTCAGTCATGTGTTGCATGTAGAAAGAGGAGGACATCACGAGTCACTCATGGGCTTCATTGTCACAATCATCAGTCAATGCTGCTGAGGTGTTTTATTTGTTAAGAGTTATGCTTAAAATACTGCTAAGCACAGCAGTAAAAGGGAGCTTTAGACTAAGGTTTATTCAAATAAAAATTACTGGACAAAAAAATCAGAGATTTAGACAGCAGTAATTGTAGATTATTTTATGATTCTGTATTCTAAAATTTTTGGAATTACTGCATCATCTAATAGGTGATGCCCAGGCTCAAGATATACATTCAGTGTTGGTATATTCTGATATAATTTTCATATAATAATTAGTATAACTGATTTAGATAGAAAACTTTTAAAAATCCATATACAAGTATAAATGAGTCTTGTTGCTTCAGTTCCATATGAATTTTTTTATACATGATATCTGACAAATGTATGATTCTTCTCATCTTCTATTAACTTTTGTATTGTTCTAAGAAATTTGTACTAATCCTTAGTTATTGAATTTTTCTTTTTTTTTTACACATACCAATAAATCACAAATATGAAAACTCACTAAACTGTAAATGAAGAATCACAAAAAGCAATGAGAGCTTCTAAGTTGGAAAACGATAGAAATCAACTGTGGCAACAGGTGTTAATATATTTATGTAGAGGGAAATGGGGAATTACAGACCAAACTCAGAAAGGAAGATGTAGCTAACATTAACCAAGCTTAATACGGAAAAAAAAAATAGAAAAAAAAATTGCAATGACCATGCGTCAAAGTGACAGGTATGACAGGCACACATCAGCGGTGGAGATATTTAGAGTGATGTGTTACAGCTGTAGGCAACACTGTGGAACAGGCCAGGTTTGTTTGCAGTGCCCTCTTACCTCCCTTGCAGCATCCCTGGATCACACTTGAAGCGCTTGATGTCCTTATCCTGACCCACTGGTAGGTATGGTTCACCTTTTCTGCGGTTCTTACTAGTTAGCAACTCTCCATCAGTGGCTCAGAGCTGAAAGAGTCAAGGAATCTCTATTTGGCCTGCATTACATTCATTCAGGCTCTGACATCTCAGGGGCAGCTAACTCAGGAAAGAGATGTATTGCTTCCAATGGGCAGATGCATTTAGTGATCCACATGTCATACCTGTATCTTGGCTTGCACATAATTTAAATAACTCAGTTGCATTTGCATTGCAAATCTAGAGGAAAAATAATTGGTCTTTAAAAAGGTTAATTAAAACAGGAAATGGGATCATGGGGTCAGAGTGCCACTCCAGCAGAGGTGATTATTTGTACCATGCTGAGTCTTTAAGAATAAAAAAAAAAAAATTCCAAAGTGGCTATGTAAGTTTGCACTCCCACCACCAAGAGAGGAGTGCTCCCCTTTCTCCACATCCTCTCTAGCATAAGCTCTCACTTGTGGTTTTGATCTTAACCATTCTGACAGGTGTAAGATGCAATTTGAGTCATTTTGATTTGCATTTCCCTGATACCTAAGGATGGTGAACATTTCTTTAAGTGATTCAATATTGTGGTTTCTCAGAAAATTGGGAATCAATCCACCCCAAGACTTGGCAGCGTCACTCTTGGGCATGAACCCAAAGGATGCTCAATAATACTACAAGGACACTTGCTCAACTATGTTCGTAGCACCTTTACTTTTAACAACCAGAATCTGGAAACAACCTAGATGTACTTCAGCTGAAGAATAGATAAAGAAAAATGTGGTAAATTTATACAATGGAGTATTACTCAGCTGTTAAAAACAGTGATATTGGGAAATTTGAAGGCAAATGGATAGAATTAGAAAAAAAAATAATCCTGGGTGAAGTAACCCAGACCAAGGACGACAAACATGGTATGTATTCACTCATAAGTGGATATTAGCTGTAAAGGATAACCATATTACAATCCACAGACCCAGATAGGCTAGGTAACAAGCGGGGACAAGACGTGATGTATCGATCTCCCTGGAAAAGGAAAATAGGAGAGATCTCCTGGGTGGAATGGGGGCGGATGGGGATGGAAACTTGAGGGATTGGGTTGAGGGGGTGGATGAAGAGGAAGAGCACTGAAAAAGATGACTGAAAATGAGGGGGCATTTCCCGATCAGGTAGAAATCTGATGCATGGGAAGTTCC
>CABHPQ010168803.1:5848-22790 GCA_902168405.1 Peromyscus aztecus
AAGGAAGGAAGGAAGGAAGGAAGGAAGGAAGGAAGGAAGGAAGGAAGGAAGGAAGGAAAGAAGGAAGGAAAAAAGGAAGGAAAGAGAAACTGCCAATCTAGAAACATGGGGAGAAGCTGAACACAGTGGTGCACACCTTTAATCCTAACACTCTGGAGGCAGAGGAAGGATCTCTGAGTTCAAGACCAGCTTGGACTACATACCAAGCTCCAGGCCAATCAAAGTTACATGATGAGTCCCTGTTTCAAAACAAAACAAAACAAAGCAAACAAAAAGATGTGGAGGAATCTTATGATGGTTAATACTGCTCACTAGCTTGAAAGGGTGGAGAGCAAATGAAGAAACTGACCTCTGAGCATGTGAGAAATTTTCTAGATTAGGTTAATTCAAGTGGTAAGATCTGCTCTGAATATGGGCAGACACTGCCTGTAATCCCAGCATTCTGGAGGCAGAGAAGGAATCCCCAGGGCAGGCTGACCGGCTGGTGTAGGTGAATCTGTGAGCTCCAGTTTAGCAAGAAACCCTGTATCAGTATATAAAGGGGCAAGCAATCTAGGAGTATACCTGATGTCAACTGCTGCCTCTACGTATGTACCTGTATGTATGCACACGCGCCACACACATGTACATATGCATATATTTATTCCTGCATATCACACACATGTATGCACATGAAACAATAAGAAAAAGATTCATTTTCAAAAAGCTACAGAAAAGAAAGAAGTAATTATGATGTATTAAAATGGAGGTGTTCTTTTTTTTAAGTATTGTGGAATTATTAAATGGTTCTTAAAATTCATTATACTAGGGCTGGGGATGTTGGTGAGTAGTAGAGCACTGGTCTAGCACACACAAGTACCCAGGTTCAATAACCAGAACACACACACACACATACAGAGAGAGAGAGAGAGAGAGAGAGAGAGAGAGAGAGAGAGAGACAGACAGACAGACAGACAGACAGACAGACAGACAGTCAGACAGGCAGAACACAAATAATCTCATTAAATAGTTATGGTTTGGGGGGTTGGAGAAATGGCTCAGTGGTACAGAGCACTGACTGCTCTTCCAGCACTATGTGGCAGTTCATAACTGTCTGTAATTCCAGTCTGAGGGGACCTAATGCCATCTTCTGGCCTCCACAGGCACCAGGTACAAATTTGGTACAGACAAACATTCATATAAAAATAAAAAAACAATAAAAATTTTCAGAAAGGTTTGAAAGAAGACAAAACAGCATGAGAAGTGCTGTGAAGCTAAATAAGAAAGAACAAACAACCCAGGCCAGGAAAAGACCTCCAGGTCAGGAGTCAATTCTGAGAACAGTGGAGACTGGAAAAGTGAATGGGTGGTTAAGGAACTGACCAAATGTTTGTCTTACTCCACAAGAACTTTTGTGTAATATGTGTGCGTGTGTGTGTGTGTGTGTGTGTGTGTGTGTGTGTGTGTGTGTGTTCAAATCTCTACGCCATCAAAGTGAAGGCTAATCTGGCAGCGTGAGTGAGAAGGTCCTCCCACAGGCTCACATCCGTGAACAGCTGGTGGGCAGTGCTGTTTGGAAAGTGCTGTTGCTAGCGGAAGTACACAGCTAGGGCCAACTTCCGGTTTTACAGCTTGGCCTCACTTCCTGTTATCTGTTTCCTGTGTGCAGATGAAATGAAATCAAGCAACCAGCTTTCTGCTTCGACTACAGCTCCCCTACCTGTTACTATGTCTTTGCTGGGCCTGATGGACTCCACCCCTTTGAAAGTGTAAGTCTAAATAAACCCCTCTGTCCTCTAAGTTACCTTTGGTCATGATACTTTCTCACAGCAATGGAAAAGTTACTAATGCAGCCAAGGTACAAAAGCATCCTGTGGCGGTGAACTCTTCCAAGGACTTCCCTGTGAAGATTTAGCAAAGTGTGCACTTTGTATTTTATATGGACAAAACTGTCTTTTTTTAAAGTTTATATACACACACTTTTATATGTACTGTACACAGAAGTATTTAAGAGGAAATCACCATTATACAAGTAAATTCATTTCTGTTTGTCTCTCTCACTACATAGATAGGTACATGGTCCTGTGAGAAAACAAGAGGCAGATTATCAATACAGAAAACAGAAGATGGTAAACACCAGAGTAAAGACTCTAAGGTACTTACTTCATCAGCCACCATACACCTGGAAAAAAGAAAAACAAAATGAATTAATTTCTTAATCATCAAAGTGAAGACTATTCAGAGTGCTGATTAAGTAACTCATCACAGAACACTTTATAAATGCTGAAGGATTAAGCCAGAGAGGTGTCTGTAGGGCACGAGAGCACTGGACAGTGATGATTTCAACTCCACAGCTGCCAGTGACACGGAGGGTCAGTGCTTCAGATAGGTTGTTGGCACTGCCCACCATGGAGGAGCTGCAAAGACTCCTGAGGACCAAGCAAAGTGTAAGAGATCGTGAAGCAGGCCTTCTGTCTCCATCCTTAAACTGTAAGCCTGGCTGTTCCTATAGCCGAGAATGCTGGATTAAAGAACAATGTGATTTTCACACCGTTAATTCCAGCACTCTGTAGGCAGAGGAAGTGAACCTCTGAGTTCAAGGCCAGCCTAGGCTACATAGTGAGCTCCAGGGCAGGCAGAGTTACACAGTGACACCCTGTCTCAATTAATTAATGAAACAAGAAAATGGAGGACTTCATGTTATTTCTGTTTCTGTAATGAAGCTCCCTGACAACTCTAGTACAATCCATCACAGAACAGAAATCAAGGAGACAAGAACCCAAAGCAGCCGCATCTCATCCACAGGCAAGATCAGAAAGCGATTAATACATATCTGCTTCCTACTCATCCAGCTTCCTCCACACAGTCCTTCCTCACACAGTGCAGAAGCCCAGACTAGGAAACAGTGCTGCCTGCTTTCAGGCGGGGTCCTCTCATCAACGAAGGCAATACAACAAAAGCCCACAGTCAGGCCCACAGGCCAACCTGATGTAGACTCACAGAGACTCTTTCCAGGTGACTCTAGCTGACAAAACTAACCATTATACAGACCAGCAACCACATTTGGGCACAAATCTGATATCTAATTTTATGTGACACATCTAAGTAGGTGTGCTAGTTAAGTCTATCGCTGAGGTGAATTTGATTTCTATTCTTTTGCTAACTTTTCTCTACTTTATTTTTGTGTAGGAGAGTGGGGGAGTGAGGGTGTGTGTGTGTGTGTGTGTGTGTGTGTGTGTGTGTGTGTGTGTTCTATGTGTCCCCAGGCCTATAGAGGCCAGAATGAAGGGCCTCTCCACCCTCCTATTTTGAAATAGTGTCTCTCACTGACCTGGGTAGTCCAGCTGGCTACTGAGCTCCCGAGGAGTCACCTGTCACCACCTCTCCAGAGCTAGGATTGCAGACATACACCACCTCGTCCGGGTTTTTAGACGAGTGCAGGGATCTGAACTCAGGTCCCGATGCTTGTACAGCAGGCATTCTACCAGCGGAGGCATCTCCCAGCCTCTATCTGCTGGACTCTTTCTCTTTTCTCTTCATTTGGTTTTATGAGACAGAGTTTCTCTGTGTAACCGTCCTGGCTGTCCTAGGACTCACTCTGTAGACCAGGTGGCCTCTAACTCCACTGAGATCCGCCTAGCTCTGCCTCCCAAGGCTGCTGGGATTAAAGGCGTGCACCACTGCCCGGCTGCTGTATTCTTTTTAAACAATTGATTTCTAGGGTAAATCTGATCCACTGAGAAGTGAGGCTGGGCTCCTAAATTGAGTTTCTAAGTAGAAGAAATACAGAGAGAGAACATAGCAAGCACAGTCTGGGTAATCAGGGGCTGGTTTCGGACGGCAAACACATCATGAGGACAAAAATAATCTCAACTGAGGAAAACTTAAAATTCAAATAATTTAGTAGAAATCTGTTTATTACACTCTCTAGAGAAAGTAGAAAATTAAGAAGTAACGTGGTATTTTTCCAGATGGACTCATGAATATTGACTTTTTCATTTGAAAATCCAAGGCTGGGGACATGCTCCCCCTGAAGGTGTGAGGATCAGGGTCCAGTCTCTAAAAACACACAAAACCTGGGCATGGCTCACTTGCAACCCCATGGAAATAGTAGAGACAGATGGATTTTTGGGGCTCACTGGCCAGCCAGGCTAACGAAAATGGTAAGCTCTGGGTTCAGTAAGAGACCCTGTCTCAAAAAATGAGGTACCCAGCAACAAAGAAAGAAAGATAGCCGATGTCAGCCTCTACAAGTGCACACTCAGGTAAGTGCATTTGTCTCAAATAAGAAAATAAAATCCAACTGAAATTAGTTGGAGAGGTCTCTTGAGGAGTATATTATTGATTCAGAGTCTACTGTGTAATTATCACTGTTCTGGGGAGATAGTGAGCTTGAGTCTTTCCCTTATGTACAGTGCCTAGAAGAAAAAAATACATGATTTGGTGGCAGTAAATCAGTAAATCCTCTTTAAAAATTAAAACAAGGAAGGAATAATAGAGAACAGGGAATGAAGGGAAGGAAGAAGTCACAAAGGAGTCCAAGGGAGGAGTATTTCAACAGGGACCAGCAAGTGCAAAGGCCCTGTGCAGTTTCGGAAGATCAAGGAAGCTAATGTGGCTGGTGTACAGGGAGCAAGAGAGAGCGGGAAGAAGGAGGTCGGAAGGCAGCTGGGATTCTAGTCACAGATGGTCTCATAAGTGATGGCGTGAAGACTGGACAGTCTTATAATCCTTTGAAGGGAAGCAATGTGTTATTTTTTTTTTAATGACCCCAGGAGCTGGAGAGATGCTCAGTTGTTAAGAGCACTGGCTGCTCTTGCAAAGACTGTGATTCAGTTCCTAGCACCTACACGGTGGTAACTTCAGTTCTAGGAGTCTCACATTCTCTTCTGGCCTTCAAGAGTTCCCGCACTCATAGAAACTCAGGTAAGCACATACACATAGGCATACAAATTATAATAAAATAAAAAATAATTTTTAAGATATTACTCTAAGCCAGGTATCATGGCACACATCTTTAACCCAGCACAGGAGGAAGAGAGATCCCTGTGACTTTGAGGCCAGCCTGGTCTACACAGTAAATTCCAGGTCAATCCGCATTAGTAGTGAGACCCTGTCTCAAAATAAAACAAACCCTCTGAACTGTATGTGTTGACCCATGTCTGTAAACCCAGCACTTGAGAGGGAGAGGCAAGTGGGATAAGCAGCTCCGGTTTATCCTTGGCTACATAGAGAATGCAAGGTCAGCCTGTACACCACGACACCCTGTCTTGTTTGTTTGTTTGTTTGTTTGTTTGTTTGTTTCGAGACAGAGTTTATCTGTGTAACCCTGGTTCTTCTAGTCTCCCTTTGTAGACCAGGCTGGTCTCAAACTCAGATCTGCCTGCCTCTGCCTCTCAAGTGCTGGAATTAAAGGCGTGCGCCACCATCACCTGGCTGACAACCCATCTTAAAAATAAGAAACCGAACAGAAAAGATTCCCTAAGACAAGAGGAGCACAGAAAGCAGTTAGGGACATCTGAAAAGAAGCAATGGTGTGGCTGAGGGATGGGGTGAAGGTGGAGAGGAGAGGCTGGTGTGCGGGCGGGCAGAGACAGAAGTGAGGAGGAGTGGCTGGAGTGAGGCGCATTTTGAAAGTAGAGCCAGTAAAATTAGCTGATCAGTTGGAATGTGGACAGGTAAAAATAGACATAAAGACCAATCAAGAATAAGTCAAGCGACCAAATGTGAAAAATGGTGGCCGTGCCATTTACTGAGGCAAGAGTGACTGAAAGGGAGTCAGCTTTGGAGGTTACGGTAAAAATTCAGTTCAGAAGCTGGGCGAGGTGGGACACGCTTTTAATCCCAGCACTCAGGGGGCAGAGCTAGGCAGATCTGTGAGTTCACAGCTAGCCTGGTCTACAGAGTGAGTTTCAAGATAGCCAGGCTGTTACAGAGAAACCCTTGGGACTGCGATAGCTGTTAGTTACCCAAGGCATGGACATTGCTGAGCAGACCACTGCATATATAGGTCAGGGTCCTCCTGACACTTGAAACATTAAGTTTGAGCATTCCAGCAGTACTGGAAAATGAGGATTCAAGATAACCTGACTGTGGCTTATTCCTCTCTGTGCCCAACTCCAAGTTTCTTATGTCTCTAAAATGTTAAAAATGTGCGGATACATGCAGGCTAGTGGGTGAGATTACGGCTCTGGTCAGAGACCTTCAGAGAAAGCAGTAAGCTGCTAAATTTCACTAAGGTTTACTGAGAAGCAGTTTAGAGCTCTGGGTAAAAACTGAGAGCTTCAGATCACATGGCTGGAATAGCTGGCCTTTAGGTATATCAAGACCTTCCCAGTAACATCAACTTGAATCCCTCTGAAAATGCAAGATTTTTCCTAACAAAAGGAGAATCTCTCCTGCTTTGGGAAGTAAGAGAATTCCAGTATATTAGCAAATGTTACCAATGGGGCTAAATGCTCTTAAAACTTTAGCCACAAAGCATGTTTTGACCCCTGAGAATTTTTCACAGTGTTTTGTTTTGTTGTTTTGAGGCAGGGTCTTATAGAATAGCCTTGGCTAGTCTTGTAGCCAAGGAACTATGTAGCCCAGCCTGATTTCAAACTCATGGTGATCCTCCTGCCTCAGTCTCCCAAGTGTTGGGATTACAGACATGACACCTGGCCAACTTCTGGGACTCTTACTCTTAAAGATAGTTTAGCAACCACACTTGATCTCCACCAAGCCGTTATCAAACAACAGCTGACTATGAGAGAGGCCCCATATTCAAGGGAGGTCAGTATGAGTGAAATCAACACATATCTAGAAGAAAAATGAAAGAGGTGGGGGAACCTGCATAAAACTGTGAGACAAATAAAATCTATTTTAATTACACACACGCCTCTAAAGCTTAAAAGCATGATTTTCAAACCAATTAAAATTCATGGTTTTACAATAAAATATTTTATTATTACACATCACTAAATACCAAATTGGCGTTATACTCCAGGGTCTTGTGTTGGCAATTTGATAAATCAGGTTTTACTCATCATCTTGCTGCACTGTTTCTTTTTCAGAAACATAGCTAACACCCAAAATTTTTCCAGCCTCCTTGTTTTTTTAGCTGTTGTGGCTTGGTGAGTGAGTAAAAACAGCTGAACTCAAAATGAGTTCAATATCATTTCCTGTAAGTATCAACTGGTCCTTCGGGGCTGATGTACTGAACAAGCAGTATCTGCTGTCATCCAAACCCTGTAGATCTATTTGTCACCCAGGAAATTTCAGATATCATGGAACTTCTGAACAACAATGCTGATGGGGAGGTGAATGGACACAGACCCCCATCTTGTACCGGAGCACACTGTAACAGCCATGACCATGTTCTGTTCTTGACTAGGTAGCACACAGCAGTCAATTCCTTTCTATTGCCCATCATTTGTCAATCCAGAGACAGACCTTGTTCTTTCCAGGAGACTGAATTCCTTCCACACTGATGTGACTCAAGTGCCCCGGTGTGGCAGAAGAGCAGAGACAGACAGCAGCATCAAGATTAACCTAAGAGCACTTGCTGCTCTACCAGGAGGGCCGAAGTCAGGTCACAGCACCCACGTCAGGCAGCCTGTAACTCCAGCTCTGAGGGATGCCACGCCTTCTTCCACCATTCACGGGCACCCACACTCGCATAACATGCCTTTTGTTTTTAAAGATTGACATATGAAAGAAGCCAGCTGAAATAAGGACTGGAGACCCTTCCCCACCTTAGCTACAAGTAACAGAGAATGCACTGGAAATGTTATGCCTTTGCAGGCACAGGAGAAGGCAGATGCTATTTAAATGATCTATAAAGGGTCATGCACATCACCACATAGATAACAAAGCATGTCTTTCCATGACTCAATGTCCTACCCATATTCTCAGGAATATCTGTGTCTATGACCTTACCATATGTCCTTGGTTTGATTCTTTGTCTTGGTATACAAGAATCTGGAAATCTCAGTGTGTGCCCTCCAAACTCAGACCTGCAGTGATTAACACCTGCATGGGTGATAATGCAAGAAAGCTGCATGCAGCAATTTCCTGAATTGACAGCATTTGTGCTGGTTGAGGAGTCTTCTCTCCCCAGCTATTGTTACTTTCTGTCTAATCTAGTGGGAAGGAGAACTGTAAATCCTGTAAGTTTCTTCTGAGTTTTATTTACTTCCTGAGTTTTATAAGTTTCCTTTACTTCTTGAGAAGCCTCCCATGGGGGGAATGTTTCAATTCAAAGGAAACAGCTACAAAAACAATTACTAAGTAAGCATCTTATTGACTTTATGAATGTGACATCTGGCAGGCAGTTATAAACATGAATCAGGAATGGAAGAGTCAATTCAAGACAATGAATAAATGAGAAAGTCTCTACATGTGACGGTAACAGGAAAGCAGAAATGGATAGGATTCTCCAGTACAGCTATAAAAACGGGGAGGGAGGTGGCATGGTTCTCAGCCAGAACTTTAGGCTATGCTCATTAGAGACTAAGAAAAAAAGAAATATTAAAGGACGAGAACAAAGGTCTTGGTTTAAAGTCATTTACCACAGACTAATGTGTTTGCGAGGTCAAATGCTGCAAGGCTGCGGCACGGGATGAGAGATAAAAAGGCCTTCGTACTCTTTAACAGGAAACTTGTAAGCATCATTCCAAAGTGGCTAAGGAGACAGCAGACAGTGGAAAAGGGAGCCAGCAGTTGTAGTCAGAAAGCAATTTTGGTACAAAGAAAAGATTTAAAATGGGGTAGCAGACACTCAACCAGGAAGCTCCCTCGAGCCCAGGGGTTCAGAACCAGCCTGGGCAACACCACAAGAGGAAATGACTGATCACCTTATATATACATGGCCAGCCAATCAAGACTCAGCCGAATCTATATTATACCTCCCCCCCCAACCGCAGCCTCTTGATCCTCAGATTTACTAGGCTGCCTGTCAGAGGAAGATGATGTTGTTCAGACACCACCCTGCCTCCAGCAGGGAGCCAGCTCACACGCACACACGACTAACGCCTCTGGGAGGACACTCATTCTGGCCTTGAGGGTACTCACAATTCTTGCCTTACAGATCCACCACTTTTGCTTTACTTGGCAGCCTGTTCTGTAACGCGTTCCTCAGAGGCCTGCTCTTGGTTGGCATCCTGAGGACCACTGAGAACTCGGAGCTGTACCACCTCCTACAATCACTCTAAGTTGGTGTCTTAGTCAGTGTTCAAATGCTATGAAGAGACACAACCATAGCCTATCTTATTAAAAAAAAAAGCATTTAACTGGGGCTTGCTCACAATTTCAGAGGATTAGTCTATTATCATGTCGAGGTGGCGTGCAGGCAGACATGGTGCTGGAGAAGTAGCTGAGAATTCTACATCCAAATCCCCAGGAAGCAGGAAGAGAGAGAGGCACTGGGCCTTTCGAAACCTCAGCATACATGCTTCAGTGACGTACTTTCTCCAACAAGGCCACACCTCCTATTTCTTCTCAAGCAGTGCCACTCTTGATGACTAGGGATTCAAACATGGGGGCCTATGGGGGTCGTTCTCATTCAAACCACCACATTGGCATCCTGAGGCTACCGCTACCAAGAGTTTGGGGCCTCTCTCCTTCTGTCCTAATTGCCCCGTGTGGTGAATACAGGCTCTCCCATTTGTTCACCTTTGTCCACTTTGTCCACAGGGGAGGGTCAAGATGAGAACCTACCTGACCGCGCCTCACAGTGTCATATCAGACATGGAAAATACAGTCGTAGTAGGCAGTTCTCTATTGGGAAACAAAATACCCAACTAAACCACCTAGGCGAAGAGGAGTTTTTCTTGGCTCACAGTTTTAGGGTACAGTCTGTGATGGCAGGAAGTCATGGAGGCGGAGCATGAGGCAGATGCTCACAGTGAACACACAGTAAGGAAGCAGGGAGATGAACATCAGCATGCAGCTTGCCTTTTCCTTTTCATTCAGAGATCCCAGCTCGTGAAATGCTTTTCTCAAATTCAGACTTCCTCTGTGAAGTCTTTTTGGAAACTCTCACAGACACATGCAGAAGCGTGTCTCCTAGGTTATTCTAAATACAGTTAATTGGACAAGCAAGAGTTACCAATACAATAGTTCTTACAATTTTTTACTTTACTGGAACTTTCGTACCATGTTTGATTGAATCTAAAGTCTACTTTGTAAAGGGGGAATGGGCTGCCAATAATTATAGTTACTCAGAGAAATGCAAACAACTTGTTTTCTCTATTGGAAAATGGCAGATATGACCCAAATTTGGGTTATTTAAACTACAGTTAAAAAAAAGCAAAAAAACTTCCTGGCATAAAAACTACCCATTGTGGGGGCTAGAGAGACGGCTCAGTGGTTAAGAGCACTGGCTGCTCTTCCAGAGGACATAGGTTCAATTCCTAGCACCCACATGGTAGCTAACACCTGTCTATAACTCCAGTTCCAGGACTTCTGACACCCTCACACAGATGTACATGAACACCAATGAACAGAAAATAAAAAAATAAACTATTAAAAACAACAACAACTGTGGGGTGTTTACCCACCACCCCCACAGCTTCCCAGAGTTTTCTTGAGTGTGAGCAGCAGGAAATATTAGATAGAAGGATTTATTGTGGAGAATATTGCGGAGATAAACAGAAAATAAAGGATAGCCTCGAGAGGGCCTGGAACCTTTTCCAACGGGCCCTGACTGTCTCTGTCCCAGGGTTTTTATAGAGACACCAAGGGGTGGAGCAAATGACCTCCTCCCCCAGCACAGCCAAGTGCAGACCATCTCAGACACCTGCACTCAGGCCCGTGGTCCTAATCATCCTCTATGTGGATCTGCTGGGTAAAGCCACGAGGAACCCATGAACGGCCCCCCACAAACAACAACAACAACAAAACTCTATCTATTGTGTTTGCCGAACAGTAGGTATGCTAACAGCTCTACAATTCTATTGCTTTTACAAACAACTTGGCTTTCCACTATTAAATTTTTTCCTAAATTCATTGTTAATTGGTTGCACTGTAATTTATCCAGCCTGACTGTAGATATTAAAAAGCCACTCTGCATTTCACTGAGCTGTTTCCAAAGCCCGAGGCTCCTCATATTCATCATCTACCTGCGGTATCAGTATGGATATCAGTGTTCGCAGGAGCCCTATCAGAGGGTTCATGTGTTCAGTGTTGGCTATTTTTTAATTCAATTCAGATACAAATAGGAAACAGGAAAGTGAACAGCATTATACTTTCTGAGAATCATTTTATATACTACCCAGTTTCTATTCAGACATGTTTAACTGAATGATTTATATCCAACTTGAAGCTATTCAATTTCTTGACATAGGAATAACTTTTCTATCATCACCATATCTCTTTTCAGTAAATTACATCTATAGACAGCAAGAGAATACTATAATTCCACAGAAGAGTCTGTGAGGGGCACAGACATAAAATGGGCACTCTTCCTCTGTGGGGAGTCCTAAGTACTCTGAGCTTGCTACCCGGGAACAAGATGTGCTTAATCAGTTATCATATAAACTTGAGCCTCAGAAGAAGGCTATTGTTGCAGGGAAAATTTTGGTCATGCAGGCACTCATAAAATCATTCTAATAGTAGGAATCAATTCCAAATCATGTGTGTGTGTGTTTGAATGTGTGCAAACATATGCTCACACTCATGTACATTTGTATTCTTAAAGTATTTTATCAATTTTAACATAGTAACACAGGTGTTATAAAAGAGGTAATATTGTCACCCCTTTAAGACCAAGTGACAATTTTTGGAAGGGGTGGAAAGGTAAGAGCCAAAGGAAGGAAAACTCCCATGGAACTTTGTCTTCTGGACATGACGTGACCATTGCACTCATTAAATCATAGCAGATGTGGCTTGACACTGTAGTTATCCCAAGGCTCTTCCAAATTCTTGTGTACTTTCTAGAAATATCATCTATGCATATGTTATTATATATCATAAAGAGCCTATCAGCTACATCTTTCCTAGTTTAAAGTCTGAAATATATAAAAAATACATAAAACAATATTGCAGCATCATGAAAACTAAGATAAAGAAAAGTTCGATAGAAATAAAAATGATCCCTGATTGCCATCGCTTTGGCAAATGGAAATATGCCCTGTCCTCCGGCCTCAGCTGTTCTGAGCTTGGCATCTTTGAAGTCTTGGATAGAAGCACCACTTCTGGGGAAAGTGTGTGTGAACTTCAGCAGCTCTTGGTTCTCCTTGGAGCTCCGGTTCATGCTTTTTTCTCTTCCCACCCTCGCTGGTGTTCAGCCTTTACACATTTAAAAACCTGTTTGGGGGCTGGGGGATGGCTCAGTGGGTAAAGCGCTTACATGCAAGCCTGAGGATATGACTGTGAATCTTCAGAGCTGCATACAGCTGGTCAGGGTAGCTGACCTGTAATCCCAGTACTCTAATAGATGGATGGGAGGCAGAGACAGGACCCCCACACCAGAGAAGCTTGCAACCAGACAGCCTGGCACATGCAGGGGCGAACAACAAAGAAGAGACGATGGCCCAAACAAGGTGTAAGTGAGGGTGGACACCCAAGGTTGTCTTCTGATCGCCACATTCATGTCCTTACACACATACACATACGCTGTTTGGGGGCATGCTTTCTTAACCTAGAGACTCTGAAGTAACTATGACACAGAATGGATACCGATCATTCAACCAAACAAACATTCAACAAAACAACAACAACAACAACAACAACAACAAAGAATGATTTAAGTTAAACAAATCGTAAAGAGTTAGTTGAACAATTGAGTCTGAGATTCTTACTTCTTTCTCAGAAATTTCAATATTGAAAACTATGAGGGTTTATTTTGCTTCCATATCAAATTAGTTGTTGCATTTCTGGAAAAGCTCAAATAACACTCTTATTTTCAAGCTTATAATTATAAATTCCTTACCAAGCCCCTTTTGAAAAAATTATTTATTTCTTTGTATGTGTATGGGTACTTTGCCTTCCTGAACATCTGTGAAACACAGCATGCAGTGCCTGAAGAGGCCAGAAGAGGGTGTTGGATCCTTGGAACTAGCTACAGGTAGTTGTGAACCATCTTGGGTATCTGGAATCAAGCTGGGTCCTTTGGAAGAACAACCAGTGCTCTTACTTGCTAAACCATCTCTCCAGCCCCTAGACTTAGCTTCTTAGTCTCACACATTTTGTAAGATACCCAAGTAAAATACACCAAACTATGATCAAATGACAACTGGCCTTTGTAAATGAAGAGCACCATAAACCCTTTTATTGCAGCTTTGATGGTGAACTAAGTCTTGTTTGACACAACAACAATGGCTATTATCTATGCTGCCTTGCCCAAGCAATGGGTATATAGGAGCAGCAGAGAATGATAGCTTCAGACTCAGCTAATATAACCGAAAGAAAAATGATTGGCTTAGAAATAGTTTTTAGAAACTATTTCAATCATACTGCAGACCAAAAACCAAACCCAAACTCAAAATGGCTCAATCGCTAATGAGAGTTCGCTCATTATCATATAACAAAGACCAAGAGGGGACAGTCCAAGGTCCATTGATTCTAGAAGCTCTGGTGGCTAGTTTTAATTGTTAAATTGATACAACCTAGAGTCATATGGGAAGAGAGTCTTAATGAGGGACTTGGTAGATCAGGCTGGCCTGTGGGCATGTCTGTATGGGACTGTTTTCATTGTTAATTGATACAGGAAGACCCAGACCACGGTGGGCAGCACCATTCCTTATGGATTCTGAACTGTAGAAGAGTAAAGAACACCAGCTGCAAACACAAGCAAGATACTCTCTCTTTGCTCTTGACTGTGGATGTGATGTGACTAGCTGCTTGAAGACTTGCCGTGAATCCCCCCAAATGATGGGCTGTAACCTGTGACTGTAATAAAAAATAAAGCCTTCCTCCACTAAGCTGCTTTTGGTCAGTGTTGGTCACAACAACAGACATAGAACCAGAGCAGAAGCCTTATCAGCTCATCCCTCCAGGCTACTGGTCCAGACTGGTCCTCATCCATCAACCTCAGGAGCACATGGGA
The DNA here is from genome assembly GCA_902168405.1 of Peromyscus aztecus. Classification (NCBI taxonomy): domain Eukaryota; kingdom Metazoa; phylum Chordata; class Mammalia; order Rodentia; family Cricetidae; genus Peromyscus; species Peromyscus aztecus. The sequence continues at coordinate 19,857 of CABHPQ010168803.1, forward strand.
GGCACACCCACTCACTCCTAAAGGAGAGGAAGAGCCGAAGCAGCTGTAATGGCTGCCAGCTAGAACTGAAAAACAAGTTCAAATAGCACGCAGTGTTTTTGTGCATTTTAGCCCTTTGTTCGTTTAGAGCTTTTAACCACTAATATCAGCCATGTACAGGAAAGATACAAAAGCTTCTGACGACTTCTCAGTGAGTGGAGAGATGCAGAGCAATGCAAATAAATAAATCTTCTGTATGTTCTGAAAACCTAATGGATGTTTAAAAGAATTGCCTCTTCTAAATTAGCTTAAAAAATTAAACTAGTCTCTAATGCTTGGTAATATCACGAAAATATTATGCTTCATTAGTCTGACCCCATTAGCACAAACTGTAGCTTTTACCAATAAAGAACAGACAAGAAACTAGTCTCTTTGTCCTGCTAGACAGCTGGAGGAAAAGGTGTATCTCACCTGTTTTGAGAAGATACACAAAAATTCCCACTGAGGAGCTGGAGACATGGCTCAGTGGGTCCTCTGAGAGGACCCAGGTTCAGTGTGGTGATATTATGTTCCCCAAAATATTGTGCACCCTGATAAACTTATCTGGGGTCAGAGAACAGAACAGCCACTAGATATAGAGGCCAGAAAATGGTGGCACACACACCTTTAATCCTAGCATTCCAGAGGCAGAGATCCACCTGGATCTCTGTGAGTTCAAACCCACACTGGAAACCACCAGGCGTGGTAACAAGAGCCTTTAATCTCAGGAAGTGATGGCAGAAAGCAGAAAGGTATTTAAGGCGTGAGGCCAGGAACTAGGTTGGTTAAGCTTTTAGGCTTTTGAGCAGCACAGTTCAGCTGAGAACCATTTGGATGAGGACAGAGGCTTCCAGTCTGAGGAAACAGGATCAGCTGAGGAACTGGCGAGGTGAGGTGGCTGTGGCTTGTTCTGCTTCTCTGATCTTCCAGCATTTACCCCAATACCTGGCACCAGGTTTGTTTTTATTAATAAGACCTTCTAACAATTTGTGCTACAGTTCAGTTCTCAGAACTCATGTAGTAGCCCACAACCATTTGTAACTCCAGTTTCAGGAGAATCTCATACCCTCTTCTAACCTCTGCAGGCACTAGGTACACATATGGCGCACATATATATGCTGACACTACACTCATACACATAAAATAAATAAATCTTTAAAAAATTCTCCTGAGCCAATAGCTTATATTACCTTTAACACAATTATTTACTCTTGTTTATAAAACTTTAAGTAAAAAAAAAAATAGTTGACTATTACTGTAACAATTCATAGAGAATTTTTATAGCCCAATTAGACAGTAACAATTATCTGAATATTATGGCGTTAAAAACAAAAATATAGTTACATAAAAATACTAAGGCAAGAGAGATAGCTCAGTGGTTAAAGGTGCTTGCTACCAAGCCTGACGACCTGAGTTAGATTCCCAGGTCCCACACACGATGGAAGGAGAACAAACTCCAAGCTGTCCTCTACTGAGCATACTCCTGCCCACCCTCACCCCCAAAAAGGTAAAAACAATTTTAAATAAAAAGTAACTCAGGTCAGGCAGTGGTGGCGCATGCCTTTAATCCCAACACTCGGGAGGTAGAGGCAGGCGGATCTCTGTGAGTTCGAGGCTAGCCTGGTCTACAGAGTGAGTTCCAGGAAAGGCGCAAAGCTACACAGAGAAACCCTGTCTTGAAAAACCAAAAAAAAGGTAACTCAGATATGCTTGATCGAGTCTGTGAAACTATATAAGTAAACTAAAACAACGTACAGTACTATAACTGCTTCATTAATAAAGGCAGACAAAAGAGCTTCAATTTCATGGACAGGTACAAGGATAGGACAGACAGTGTTGGTAGAAATCAAGAGCCTCCCGGGATGTAACAGGGTCACTAAGCTTTCTGACTTGGGACACAGTGTGACCAGCCTCAGGCCCCGGTCACCACCTTCCAGGTCTGATTATTTTCTCAAACTGTAAACCAAAACCAACCCTTCCAACCTTAAGTTGCCTCTGTCGTGTATTTTATTAGAGTGATGAGAAAAGTAACTCATACAAAAGAATAAATTTTATATTATGTACATTTTAACACAACAAAAATTGTTTCTAGAAGTAACAAGAGCATGTATAAATGCCAAAACATGAGGCTTTCAAAAAGTCAAGGATACAGACGTAAGACGTCCTGAAAGGCACACACAGAATGCTTATGAATAAAAAGCTTGGTTCCTATTTCCTTCATTTACTTTAAAGTTGATTAAATGTGTACATCATCTCATCATGTCTGGCTTACCTGAAGATTTTTATAAGATTTATTTATTTTTATTTTATGTGCATTGATGTTTGCCTGCATGTATGTCTGTGTGAGGGTACCAGATTCCCTAGAACTGGAGTTACAGACAGTCGTGAGTTACCATGTAGGTACTGGGAATCGAACCCAGGTCCTCTGAAAGAGCAGTTCTCTTAACCACTGAGTCATCTTTCCAGCCCCATTTTAAGATTTTTTTAAATTGTACATGTATGTATGTGACTGGGTATGGGTGGGTGCACATGAGTGCAGGTGCCTGCAGAGGCCAGAAGAGGGCATCAGATCCTTTGGAGGTACTCAAAATGAACACTGGAAACAGAACTCGGGTTTTCTGGAAGAGCAGTACACATTCTTAACCCCTGAGCCATCTCTCCAGGCCTGTTTAGCACTACTTAAGTCCGTGTTTTCCTTGGAAATAGTTCTTAAACTTAAGACTCAAACAAATGCAGTAATGAAATGAAGAGGAATGTTTCTGGTGATATTCACTAAAGACAAAAAAATGAAGAAAAAAGTAAGAACTAGTGCTCAGCAACACTGGAAGGAAGGGGCGAGTAAATGTGGCACATTCTTAGAACAGAGTCGAGTGAAGCACTGAGGATCAGCACTGCAGTGATACAGTGTGACAGGGT
>CABHPQ010168803.1:28475-55099 GCA_902168405.1 Peromyscus aztecus
ACACACACACACACACACACACACACACACACACACACACACACACACACCGCCCTCACTGTATCTCCCCTGGGGGGGAGGGGAAGGCACATCCCACCCCCACAACACACACAAAAGGTTGAATCATAGTCTCCAGGATGAGCTTAGGTCATTTTCAACTGACAAGGTCAGTTCTTAAAACAAAACTGAGTTTTTGTTAATTGAATTTATCCAAAATAGGGTTTTTGAAAATAGTTCTTTTTTTAAGTGTAAAGAAAGGCTTTATGGCTCCAAAAAGTAAAGAGCTGAGATAATGCCAAGAGCTGACATTCCTACATCCTACTGAACAGCCCAGGAGCCCTTGAGTAACCTAGAGCCCAACTACAGCAACTACAGTGGCTGATGAAACGGTATACAAGCTAGAGATGCCAGCCATACGGCTTCCCTGAGAACAGAGTGTGCAAAAGGCCAGGTGTCTTACAGTGGGAGCTGCTTAGACCCTAATTTGATTCTGGAATTAAGATTTAAAAATCTGAATACATATTAAAAAAAAAGATCAGAATATGTCATGAAAATTCTTAGAGAAAAACCTGAGAAATCTAGCAAAGTTGGAAGGATCATATGACTTGGCTATAACTGGAGGAAACCAAAAAGCAGCTTTTCCCTAAGTTATAAGGCATATGCTACTTTAGAATCAGCCTCTCGCACTGAAATGGGTTACCTGCTTAGTTTATGTGAATTCGTTTCAAGAAATGTTGACCAGTCCTTCTAAAGAGCACATGCAGTATCAAGGGTAACCAGACCCAGTGCTGAAAGCCCAATGTGGACTTAGTCACGTGACTGATGAAAGACAAGGGTCTTTCTCTCAAGTGATTTATTTTTATTTTTTTTTATTTATTTATTTATTTTTGCCTACAGCACCCGGTCTCCCATCCAAGTACTAACCAGGCCCGACCCTGCTTAGCTTCCGAGATCAGACGAGATCGGGCGTGTTCAGGGTGGTATGTATGGCCGTAGACCTCAAGTGTTTTTTTTTTTTTTTTTGGTTTTTCGAGACAGGGTTTCTCTGTGTAGCTTTGTGCCTTTCCTGGAGCTCACTTGGTAGCCCAGGCTGGCCTCGAACTCACAGAGATCCGCCTGGCTCTGCCTCCCGAGTGCTGGGATTAAAGGCGTGCGCCACCAACGCCCAGCTCAAGTGATATTTTAATGGCCAAAAAAAGCTGTCAAATGGGAACCTGTCTAAATGTGTTGGGCCACTGGCCTTGCACACACACACACACACACACACACACACACACACGATGTAAGGTGGGTGGCATTCAAAGCTCTTCTATGCCATTTAGAAGCATTTGGAGTTTGAGCAGACATAAGGCACTAAAAATAGTCTCAGCCTACAGTACATACTCTCTCCAAGAAAAACAAAGTCAGAGTGGAAGAAAGCATTTTAGTTCACAGAAAAGCAGAAGTATAGAACTGAATTTGTTAAGAGCTGTAATGGTAACCCAGTTCCTAGGATATAGCAGATATTCTGTAAATAGTTGCAAAAATGATGAAATCTTTGGGAAAAGGACACTCAGGCAGAATACCTTAGATTCACAACGCGTTGGTCTATGTGTCATCTTCAAGTTCACATACGCATTTCCCTTTGGCTGTCATTATTCTGCCACTGGTTCTTATGACAAGTTAGTGAAATCTGTATTCAGGACTCTACGTCTGAGTTATTATTACACATGGGCTGTCAGCTTCAAATACATACTCAGTTTCATATTCTGCAAATTGATCCATTCCACCCAAAGTAAAAAACACAGGAATTTAGAAGAACGTTGAATGTCCTTACTGTATTTGTTGCTAAGTTCTTTCTGAAATCCCCAGTTTGATTTCCTCCTGACAATGATCATGATGATAACTGTTTCTAGACCTGAAATTTTGGACTTTTAAAAGGTTTTCATTCAAACATTCCTAGGGACAGCAAGATGGCTCTCCTGGTTTCCTTTTATTGTTGTTATAAACACTATGGTCAAAAGAAATCTGGGGAGGGAAGGGTTTATTTCATCCTATACTTTCAGGTCCCAGTCCATCACTAAGAGAAATCAGGGAGAGACCCTGGAAGCAAGAACTGAACGGAGGCCATGGAGGAATGGTACGAACTGGCTTGTTGTTCCCCATGGCTTGCTCATCTACCTCAGACAACTCAGGACGAGCTGCAGAGGGACATCAATACCCCCAAGGGGCTAGGCCCTCTCACATCAATTATTATTCAAGAAACGCCTCACAGACTGATATACAGGCAGTCTGGTGGAAACATTTTCTCAACTGAGGTTCCCTCTTCCCAGCTTGTGTCAAGTTGACAAAAACAAAACAAAACAAAAAACCCACGATTGCTCAGTGGGGACAGGTGTCTGTCACCAAGCCCAATAACGTAAGTTTGATTTCCAGGATCCACATAATAGAAGAGCACTGACTTTTACAAATTGTCCTCTAACCTCAACAAGCACACCTCGGCATATGTGTACCTTCCCTCAAATCAATGAAATAAGAGTTACAGTTTGGATGATCACATCCTAAAAAGGAATTCCTAAATGAAGAAAAACATGAGTTGAAAAGGAATTTGTGTATGATCGACGTATACCAGGGCAGGAGGCAAATGTACCTCAGCACAAGTGGGAAGTCACAGAACAACTTCAGAGAGTAGATTCTCTTTCCTGCCAGGTGGGTGCTAGGGATGGAACTCAGGATCGTCAGGCTTGGTGGTGAACCCTTTTATCTGCAGAGCCATCTCATCAGCCCTCTGACATCATTTTAAACGAAGATAATCAAGATCTTTTTTTTTTTTTTTGAGACAGGGTTTCTCTGTGTAGCTTTGTGCCTTTCCTGGAACTCGCTTTGGAGACCAGTCTGGCCTCGAACTCACAGAGATCCGCCTGGCTCTGCCTCCCGAGTCCTGGGATTAAAGGTATGTGCCACCACCGCCCAGCTGATAATCAAGATCTTAGTAAGGAAATTTCTCAGTTGAGAAAATGTTTCCACCAGACTATACTATGAGGATGTGTAGTCTATTACATCAAAAATAATAACTGCCATGAAATAACAACTTAGAGTTGAGAGTGTTATCCAAGAGATATTCTGCAAATGTAGCAGACCATCTAGATTAAATATCTGAAGAGGGACATCAATGAAATGCTGAGGACTAAGAAGAATCTGCTGAAGAAAACCAGGACATGAAGAAGAAATGAAAAAGCACTATAAGTCAACATGTTTTAGACGTGCGTCAGGCATGACAGCCATCCTAAGTACATACGCAAAGGCTCTGCAGTAACAGTTCTAGAAAGTTCCTAAAATGAGAGGGGCTGTAGTGTGGGTGACTGCAAGTCAAAAACATGTAGTTTGGGATGGGGATGACCAGTGAGTAAAGAGCTTTCCCCACAAGCCTGAAGACCTGAGTCTGATGCCTCAGAAGTCATGAAACGGAACAAAGCTAATAAAGAGAGCTGTAGCTGCGCATGCCTACAGTCTCGGCGCTAGGGAGGCGGAGACAGAGGATGACTGGGGTTCAATAGTCAGTCAAACTGGCCAAATTGGCAAGGTTCAGTGAGAGACCCTGCCTCAAAAAGCATGAAGGAGAGCCAAGGAGGAAGACACTCTGTACTAATTGCTGGTCTCCACATGTACATGTGCATACTTGTATGAATATGTACATATATACGCAACTATGTATACACAGACAAGAATAAAATAATAAAATGTTTTTTTTTTAATGAAAAGAACTTGCAATTCTACCAAAAGCTAGGTCTGAGAATCAAGTAGTAACTATAGGCACCAATTTTCTCTTCTATTAAATGGTCCATAACATTATGAAAGCTTTGGAATTCTATAATCCTGTTATTTGAAAAATGACTGCAAATACAAGTACTCAGAACAAGTTTACATTCTTTTACATTTTGTTGTTGTTGCTTGTTTTGTTTTTGATTTTTTAAGACAGGGTTTCTCTGTAGCTTTGGAGCTTGCCTTGGATCTCGCTCTGTAGATCAGGCTGGCCTCAAACTCATAGAGATCCGCCTGTCTCTGCCTTCCAAATGCTGGGATTAAAGACGTGTGCCACCACCAAACGGCCAAGTTTACATTCTTTAAGTGTAATGGCACTGCTATTTCTCTGGGTGTGAGGACTTCGTTTTCCTTGATGGATGTGAGCTGTGGCTTCATGTGTCGACACAATCCTTCTGGTTGCCGCACTTCTGCTTCACTTTTCCCAGCTACTGCTTTGCCAAGCAGGTTTCATTTTCTGCTTCCATGGAAACACTTCAGCAGAGCATCAGGCCACTTCTTTATACGAGGCAGTTACATCTTTCTCCATGAAAACACTCAGAAACCAACCCTCCATACAGTTGTGAAGATTCCCAGGTGAATTTCAAGAGCACATCCAATTAGTGAGAGGCTCATACAGGTCCAGTAGACACCCCTTATCTATCTTCAGGGATATACTCCAGGAACCCCAGGGGATGCCTGAAACCTCAAACAATATCAAATAGTAGATAAATGATGTTTCTCCTATACATACATATCTACAATAAAGCTTAACTTACAGGTTGGACATAGTAAGACATTAATATGAAAAACAGCAATTATGACAATATGAGATAGTGAAAAGCTATATGAATGTGTTCTCTCATATACTCTTTCAAAGGAATTACTTAAACACAAGCGCGGTAATTCTGTGACAGTGGATCTGAAAACCAACATGGCTAACAGGTAGGTAGTGTATACAGTGTAGACATAGTGAATAAAAGATCATTCACATCCTAGCTGGGTTAGGGTAGCATGCTGCAAGATTTCACCATATTACTTCAGAATGTCATGTAATGTGATACTTATTTCCTTCTAGAATTTTTCATTTAATACATTTAAAACACAACTGATGCAACTGAAATTATGGAAAGGAAAACTGTAACGAGGGAAGATCGTCTTCTGTTAGTGACTACTTAAAGTACTGTATGTACAAGCAAAGCAGTCCAAAAAGCCGACTCAGAGATAAACTAAGCACGGTTAATTTGGCAAGGCCAACCTTAGCTCTGTATCTACACCACGCTCATGTCCCTCCGTCCTAGGCAGCACTCCTTCAGGCCCCGTCCAACTCAGTACTGCAGCTCTCTCTTCTTACATTCTCGTCATAGTTCAGGATTGACTATCTCTTCTTTGACCTGTTTCTCCTTCTCTTTGCTGAATAGTTTTTATTACCATTCATACATGCTAAGCATTGCCACTGTAGAATAAACAGAATCTCTCCTGGTCCTTACTTTGCTCCTCCAGCTTCCAGCTGCTTTCCTCCAGTCCCTCACGACCAAGCTTCCAGCCTCATTTTGTGCTTTTCTCAGCCCCAGTTCTCAGCCCCACTGAGCTTGGAAGAGTTCTTTAAGCTCAGGCTCTGCAAGCAAATGGATGCAGCTCCCGGCATTTCTGTTGGCACGCAGAGCTGGACCAGCTCCCTCTAGGCCTTAGTTTTCTAGCACATCAAGTGGGGCTACCAGCTTAACAGATTATGTGTTGATAAATGAATCTGTGCCTAACTTGTATTTTTAAGATATGCAGTAATAGTAATACCAGCGCTCATATAGCTGAGGCAGAAGGACTACAAATTCAAGGTCAGTTGAACTACATAGGAAGCTGAAAGCTGGCCTAAGCAACATAGGGGATCCCTGTCTCAGGCAAACACACACACACACACACACACACACACACACACACACACAAAAAAAAATGCAAAAAAAGGCTATTCTACACAAATAAGAGAAAACCTTCTAAAATAACATGTGCATTTCTCTTTAACAATCTCCCTACATGCTGTGTTCCTTTTGCTTAAAATGATTTCAGGAAAGTTCCCTTCCTATAGCCTACCTTATACAGTTAGTAAAGCATATTTGACCTTCAAAATCCAGTTTGGAGCAGTCCCCTGAGAATTCGTTCCAGATCACATGTGTTCTGTTCCAGCTGCAGTCAGTCCGGTCTGCCGTCAACACACTTCCACTGTGGCATCACAAAGAACAGTCTAACGGTTCTTTTGTGCACGTTCTGCTACTGGACAATGAACTTCTTGACTATAAGGCACTGTCTTTCAGTTCTACATCCCAACAGCCTATCTGTGGCCAATACCCAGAGAGTCATACACTTATTTGAAGTCATCCCAGAAAGAAAGCAAAGTATTCAACACTAACTTGAGAATACAGGTTTAAGAAACACATCCATCCTTTGCTGGGGGGCAGGGGTGCATACCTTTAATCCCAGCACTCGGGGAGGCAGAGGCAGGCCAATCTCTGTGAGTTCGAGGCCAGCCTGGACTACAGAGCAAGATCCAGGACAGCTAGGGCTACATAGAGAAACCCTTTCTTGAAAAACCAGAGGGGAAAAAATACATCCAATTTTAGAAAAATCTCTCTCTCTCTCTCTCTCTCTCTCTCTCTCTCTCTCTCTCTCTCTCTCTCTCTCTCACACACACACACACACACACACACACAGAACCATATAGGCAAAAAGTTAATATCTTTAAAACAAAAATCACCAATAACATTCTATTGCCCAGATCTAAACACCAGGTTCTTAACAGTAAACCTGCCCTACATAGTACAACCTGGTTTGTATGCCTCTTAGGACTTTTAATAGGTTTAATATTATTATCAGTCCTTTAAACTTTTGGTCGAGTTTGTGTTCTCTAGGATGCAAATAATCCCATTCTCAAATTAATGAGCATGTGCTCATACCAATGACACTTCTAGTCCATAGCAATGACAAGTGTGAAAATCTAAGACCTTTCCAGCAGTATGGCCAACAGTTCCACACAAGCTTTCAACATACCCACAAGTGCACCCATACCCCTCAGCTCCCCTTCAGATTAGGAAGGAATTAGTCCTTGAGGGGTACTGTATAGGGACCCTGCAGCTGGCGCTACAGCACTAACTACAACGTGAGAACAAACAAAACAAGCAGGCTTCACTTTCCCAGGCCACAGGCAGGCAACTATACTTCTTGCATAAGTGGGTAGAGAAAAAGGGAGCCATGGGCAAACGGTTCAGACCAGTGACTGCCAAGATGGCTAATGTCACTGAGAACTGTCCTGGAGCTTCATTAAGCCGTCTCTGTAATTGTTAGTCTTGAGCCCTGGGTAAAGGATGCATGTACAACAAAAGGCCTCTCCTTACCAGGAAAACCATCCATACCCCAATCTTTCCCGAAAGGGCAGGACTATTGAAACTCTTCACCACACAATGCACCGTCCATCTTTGCTGTGTAGCTACTCGCCAGCTGTGTCCTTCTGCCCACAGCTGTTCTGCCTAGGATGTAACCTGCTGTGTTTCTTCTCTGTAATCAACTTTCTCTTGAGAATAACAACACCTAAAAACCCAAAACCAAGCCGGGCGGTGGTGGCGCACGCCTTTAATCCCAGCACTGGGGAGGCAGAGGCAGGCGGATCTCTGAGTTCGAGGCCAGCCTGGGCTACAGAGTGAGTTTCAGGAAAGGCGCAAAACTACACAGAGTAAACCCTGTCTCGAAAAATCAAGATTTAACAGATTTTAACTTTTAAAAACAGAAAGCTATTCACCAAGGCAATGAGGAAATTACTGAAATGTGTTTAATGAATACCGTTCCATTAAGCAGACTGTTGGAACGTGGTATAAAGAAGAAAAGCACATATTGGCTTCCTCTAGTGTGGGTGTCCTGGTATCCTTGGGATCTTTCCCCCACTCATGAGTCAGCTTTACATAACACACTAACGTATAATTTCCCTCCTACTCACCAGCCAACACTTCGGAGATAACATTTTACCCTGTGTTATTTAAAGAATATGGTAACTTACAACATTTTAATATTTTGCAAAACGTATAAACAACCAAAGTATTATCATGTCAGTAACAAAGCTCTTTGGCTTCAAAGAAGCATTCCAGTGTATTTTAACAATATAATGATTTAGAAAAAGGTATTTGGAAAATACATAAACATAAAAATTTACATATAAAATACATAAAATATGTAACGAAATAAACTTTTTTTAAGGTTTTATATTTGATTCTCTGTATGCATGTGTGTCCATGTGGTGCATGTTCATGAGTGCTGGTGCCAGTGGACAGTGTTAGATCCCCTAGATCAGGAATCGCAGGCAGTTGTGACTGATGTTGGCACAGGGAAACAAACTCAGGCCCTCTTGAAGAGCAAGTACTCTTAACCACAGAGCCATCTCCCCAGCTCCTAGAACCTTTTTTTTTTAAATCTAGGTAAAATTAGTCATTTTTGGTCACAGAGAAATCAAGAAAATAAACAGTAACTTAACAATTATATGTTTAATGAAGAATTGTTTCCATACATATCTACTAAAGATAAGTAATATGGTTCCAGAAAAGTAGAGTTGGGGGCAGGAGGGCAGGATGGACTTGGTCTTCTCCACAGTGTGTGTGTTTTGTTGTGTGAGTGTGAATGTGTGTGTGTGTGTGTGCATAATTTTTTTTTTTTTTGGTTTTTTTCAAGACAGGGTTTCTCTGTGTAGCCCTGGTTGTCCTGGAACTCACTCTGTAGCCCAGGCTGTCCTCAAACTCACAGAGATCCTCTTGTCTCTGCCTCCCAAGTGCTGGGATTAAAGGGGTGCGCCACCACCGCTTGCTTCTAAGCAGTATATCATATATTCCTTTTCTGAAGGGCAAAGATATATGTGTGTGTGTGTGTGTGTGTTTACCACAAATAATAAGTGAATATTTAGATCATTTTGTTGTCTATGCTAAAACTCCTATATTCACAGTATTACTAGAATTTCGTTTCTTGACAAAATTTTGGAAATCACGACTATTGTTTAATTATTTATCATGGGGGAAATTTTTCAATTTTCTATTATTAGAAGGAAAGAATCTTCCAGAAGGAAGGAAGGAAGGAAGAAGGAGAAGAGAGCACGTAGGAATGAAGGAAGGTGATTTAGAATGGCAGACAGGTCTAAGAATGGCACCCATCCCTCACAGAGGGCACAGACTCAAGCACTGTGAAGAACGACACTGTCTTGGTTCTCTCACTGCTGTGACAGACTGCCTGACAGAGCCACTTAGAGGACAGAGGTCACTTGGACGGCACAGCCCGTCGTGTGGAGAGGTCATGACGGGAGGGACACCAGGCAGCTGTCACACGGGATCTGCAGTCAGGAAGCAGAGATGGTGATACTCAGCTCACTTTTTCCTTTTTCTTCAGTTCAAGCCCCCAAGCCCTGGGATGACACCTTTTACAATTAGGATGTATCTTCTACTTCAATTTACCGAGTCAACAATCCCTCACAGGCGTACCTAGAAGCTAATAATCCCTCAAAAACATGCTTGGAAGCTTGTTTTCTAGGTTTACAATGAATGGTGACCATCACAGGAATCAACTATCAAACAACAACAACAAACTGTTGCAGCAGATGGCATCACAGCACATGAAGTGTTCTCATCTTACATGTCCTACACAAAATAGCCGTGACTTGCTTGAAGGCACTAGAGGCTGGGGTTATCTCAGGGTGATTAAACTGCCAAGAGCAGATTTTTTTTTCCTTCCGGTGAAGAACCATGGCACCTATTCCATTATAATCCAAAGCTGCAATTTTCTCCTGGAAGGTAGGCTGGCAGAGTCAAGGAAGCAGGTATGGGAGAAAGGGGGGAAAAAATGGGGAAATCAACCAAAACAAAATACATATAAAAATGCCCCAAGGAAACCTGTTATTGGGCATGTTAGAAACAAGGAAAAAAGGAAATGGGTCCAAATCTAAGATATGTTTTTTGTGAGCTTATAAGTCCTTAAAACATACTATCTTGAGAGATAAGAAATTGAAGCTGGGCAGTGGTTGTGCACGACTTTAATCCCAGCACTCCGGAGACAGAGGGAGGTAGATCTCTGTGAGTTTGAGGCCAGCCTGGGTGACAGAGTGAGTTCCAGGACAGGCCCCAAAGCTACACAGAGAAACCTTGTCTCAAAAAACAAAAACAAACAAACAAACAAATAAACAAAAAAAGAAAAAATAAATTCTTTAAAAAAATTGAAAGTTATAATAAATTTTCTATAATTAGATCTCTTTGACCTTTAGTTTCTTTACGGGTAAAGGTGAGTTAGTGGTAAGTATCTACCCGAAAGGGTGGTGGCCTTGCACAACAAAGGGTCTACAGCACTGGTTCTCAACCTTCCTAATGCTGCGGCCCTTTAATGCAGCTCCTCATGGTGTGGTGACCCCCAACCATAACATTACTTTTATTGCTACTTCATAACTGTAATTTTGCTACTGTTATGAATCATAATGTAAATATCTGATATGTGACCTGAGGGGTCACAACCCCCAGGTTGAGAACCACTGTTCTAGCGCATACTAAGGAGAGTTACCAGTGAGTATACGCCTGATGGGGTGGATGTATTATAGGCTCATTTGAAAATTAAATTCACTTACCTAATTCATTTCTGTGCACTAAGGCAGTAGTATCGCTCACTATTCCTAGTAGACCTACAGCTTCCGATTGTGGTAAAATACACCAAAAGCCTACTATTTCAGTTACTTCAGGTTTGCAGTTCGATGTCATCAGCCACATCTACTTTACTGTGCAATTACTGCTACCAGCCATCTATTAAAGCTTGTGTTTTAACTCTCAAGGGCTTCTTCTCTTGCCCCAGATAAACACTTATTTTCTGTCTTTGTGAATGTCAGTGTTTTATGGAACTTATTAAGAGCAATCCTATTTATCTTTCAGTTGTATATATTAAGTATCAAACAGTCCAGTAGCAACACACTTCGTAATGACAACTCACCCCCACCCCAAATATATGTGTATACAAATAGTATCAAAGTCTTTATATAAGTTCAAAAATTGGATGTTGGTAAAAGACATTTCATTTGCAGGTCAATTTTATGATACACATGGGATTCAATACTCTATAAGTAGTAAGTAGCACTATTCTATAAAACTTAGGTAATATATATTACCTTTGTTTCAAGATTATAATATCCTTAAAAAAAAAAAAAAGAGTTGGGCAGTAGTGCATGCCTTTAATCCCAGCACTTGGGAGGCAGAGGCAGGCAGATCTCTGTGAGTTAGAGGCCAGCTTGATCTACACAGTGAATTCCAGGAGAGCCAGGGCTACATAGAAAGACCTTGCCTTAAAATAGCAACACCATCCCCCACCTCTTGGCTCACACCCACACACCCCCCCCCCCTTTTTTTTTTTTTTTGGAAGACAAGGTTTCTCTGTGTAGCTTTGGAGCCTGTCGCTCTGTAGACCAGGCTGGCCTCGAACTCACTTAGATCCGCCTGGCTCTGCCTCCCGAGTGCTGGGATTAAAGGCCTGTTCCACCACGCCCGATTTCCCACACACATTTTTGTGGTGTTGAGGATCCATACAAGTATTTAGTTCTCACTGATGTAAGTTTTCCATTATGTAACATATCACAACTATTCCCTATTTTCTACTAATGGACGGTTTAGGTAACTATTATGAACAGTGCTACTATGAACAATTTTTTGGTAAACATATATATACTCCAATAAACTCAGAGAGATGAACTACTGGATTTCAGAACATACTGACCAATGTACAGTAGAAATAGTCAAACTGCTTTCCAAAGTAGTTGGCACAATTCCCCTTTCTAACCATAGTGTAACATAGCTATACTTTCAGAAACATCTTTACTGGAAAGATAGATCTATATCTCTATATATAGACATTTAAGCCATTAGGGTGAGTGTGTAGTTTTCTAATTTTGCTCTCATATGTATTTTCAACAAAAAATTATGCATGTTTAATATAATTTAATATTATTCCTTAAATTTGTAGATTACAGAATTAAAGAAGGCTATTTCCTAACAAGAAGTTAAAAAAACCAAAAGTCTAATGAAGGAGATTAAAAAAACAGTATTAAGTTCACTTATTAAAAAGTAGAATTATGGGGACTGAAGAGATGGTTCAATAAGTGAAGTGCTTGCTCTAAAAAGTATAAGGACCCAATTTTGGATCCCCAGTACTGATATGAAAAACAAGTAAAGCAAAGATGTCCATAATCCCAGTACTGGAGAGGCAGAGGCAGGAGGGTCCAGGGGGCATGCAGGCCAGCTAGTTTAGCAGAGTCCAGGTTTAGTGAGAAACTCTGTCTCAAAGCACAAGATAGATAGATAGAGAGAGAGAGAGAGAGAGAGAGAGAGAGAGAGAGAGAGAGAGAGAGAGAGAGAGAGATTGATTCCTAGTGTTGCTTTCTGGACTCCACAATGCATACATGCACCCTCAAACATGTGTATGCACATGCATACATCACACACTCACAATTTCTGACATATCCATCAAGAAGGCTTTCAGGAACAGGAAGCCAAATCTCTCACTAGACACTCTGTAAAGTTCTATACTGCTTGAGGACAAGGGAAAATAATGAAGTCATCCTACAAAACAAATTGTTTAGAGTGCCAAGATTTGGTTTCTTATCAATAATGTGATTCAGACTGCATGCAATCAATTAATACATTTTTTTCAAAATAACTTCTTCCACATATTAAGAGTCATACTTGAATGTCACTCATACTTATCCTAATTATCCTTAGATTATTAAATTCAAATGATAGGGAGGAAAATTAATGCCTTAATATTAAAATAATTTAACAAAGGATCTTTTTTTTTTGTAACAAAATCACTAAACGCTTCAAAATTGAATGTGTCTCCCACCAAACAAATAATGATTACAGCACTACACTTAAATGTAACAACAGAAAACTTCAATTTTAGGAGAAAAGGAAAAAAAATGAAGGAAGTTAGTTCATCATCAGTGATCCATTCCAGGGCACCCGAGTTACTACAAATGATTCCCTTGTATTTTTGAACAAGCGCTAAAGTCTTCTCCATGTAGACAGAGAAATAAAAATAAACTACCCTACCAGTACTTCCAGAAGAAATGAACATACATTTTATGTCAGATGACATCTACACACAGAAGCTGAGGATGAAGGCAACAATCACAGGATGCAACATCAAACCTTGTCTCAAGTCTGTCAGGGACAGACAGGCTTCTTCTGTCTCCTCAGATGTAAATAAGTAACAAATTTTGTTCAACTGTATGCTAAAAATTCATACATTGTTTCTCAATCACATATACTCGCAAATACACACATGTAAACCTAAATATGTACACAGGAATAGCTGTTCAATAATTCCATAATTCACTTCATACTGAGCATGGTGGAGCAGAGGTGGAAAGATCTGAAGCATGGCTACGATCATCTTTGAAATCTAAGAGTATCTGAAACTATAAATGTCAGAACAGGAAGACAGTTACAACAATATTAAATATTGGACTGCAAGACGGCTCAGTATAAAAGCACTCACAGCCACGCCTGAGATGGACATAGTGGAAGGACAGAACCAACCCACAAATTGTCCTCTGACTTACACACAATTGCCACTGCATGCTTTCATGCACACGTATACGTAGACACACACACACACACCCACTTAAATGGGAAAAAACTAAGTATTATAATTTAAAAAACAAACAAAGAAGAATACTTTCGGCTATACACATGAGGGAAACAAAGCAAAACAATACAAAACCCAGTGGGTCACAGGTCTAAAGCTTGGGAGTCACCACCATTGCCAAGTTCAGAGACTTTCTTTGCACTAACAGAGGACTTGGAGAGCTGGAAGCCAGAATGTGCCTAGACCCAGTCAAGGATGCAAGGTTCAATGGCACAGATAAGTTTTACCCACCTGGCTACCCTAGAAGTGTCAATTTCTTTCGACTCAGGAGATATATAGTTGATAGCCCTAAATACTCCTGAAAGTAATACACTGAAGACAAGGTGTCAGAATAGACCACAGCTGTGTCCTCTGCAAGAGGCCAACTAACAAGATAAGGAAACATATACTTCTCCTTAACTGGTGTTGGGAGGAAAGCTAAACCAAAAAAGGAAAAGAAAAGGAAACATGAAAAACAAATGAAAAAAAAAAACTATTATTTTTTATTTTAATTTTTTAGTTTTTTGAGACAGGGTCTCACTGTGTAGTTCTGGCTGTCCTGGAACTCACTATGTAGACCAGATCAGGCTGTCTTTGAATTCATAGAGTTCTGCCTGCCTCTGCCTCCAAGTGCTGGAATTAAAGGTGTGTGCCACCATACCAGCCTGCAAAAAAATTTTTTTTAAAGAAAAAAGTTATCATGGAGAGATTAAAAAATTTTTTTTTGGTTTTCATGACAGGGTTTCCCTGTGTAGCTCTGGCTGTCCTGGAACTCGCTCTGTACACCACCTGGCTTCAAACTCACAGAGCTCTGACAGTCTCTGCCTCCCATGTGCTGGGATTAAAGGTGTGTGCCACCACTGCCTGGGGAGAGATAAAGATTTAGTTAAAAACTTTGTCATGAATTTACACATAAAGAAGCATTCGCCTCTATAATCAAAGAGAGATAAAGCAGGGGTCGAGGGGCTCAGGGGACCATTGGGAAAATTGATAAATAAATGAGATGTCAGCAGACAGGTCACGGATAAGCACACATAACTGAAATGAAGTTCAGTCCGGTCTCCCGGTGCCTGCTGTGCCCAGTGCAGCCACCAAGGCAGAGCCAAACGGAAAACTGCAGAGAGCTGGGAACAGTGGCTGGTCGGGGAGACTAACCCTAGAGCAGGAGTGTAACCTCCAAACAAGAAAGGACAAGCGGGGTCCAAGTTAGCGCTTCCTATAGGGTCTAGAACCTTCCAGAGCAAGTACCTAGAGCAGAAAACAAGTTCAAAGTCTTAGTGCAAAATAGATCAACACGGAGTCAGAATTTTAACCACAGAGCCAAATGCAGAGTTAAAAGACCCAGAGGTCAGAGAGCAGTAGCTAAGAGCTGAGACCAAGATCATCTTCCTACCACCCCATGCCGCTGCCGTCCTTCCCCTGAGAAAGAGACCTACTTCCTGTGTGTCTCCATGCTGGCTGTATCCTTGAACACACAGAGATCTGCCTGTCATGTGATCGGGATTAAGGGCATGTGCTACCACTGCCAGACTTCTGCTATGGCTTGCTATTAGCTCTGACCCCAGGCACTTTTATTTATTAACATACAAATAAAATCACATTTCAACACAAATAAAATATCACCCATAGTACTTAAATACATATTATTTAAATACATATTGTGGATGATCTTAATTTTAATACAACTGATACATTGTCTAGGGGCACAATTGGAAAATCAGAAAATGACTGGTGGAAAAAATTGCTAATAATCAGTATTCTCAAGCAGCTGACTGTTAACACTGGCTTTAATTCAGCAAAGTTTTGAAAGCAGATAGAAGGTTGACACATTCAAAATGTGAAATGTGTCTTAGTTTCTTTTTCCTGGAAAATGATGGGTGTGACCAACTTAAACATCGGCGTACAGGCAGTTGAATCACAGCTTCCTATATCTCAGGATTTTGGAAGTCAAGCCAGTAGGATTAGAGTTTAAGGTCCATCCACTACTTAGCAAGTTTGGGGTCAGCCTGAACTACATAAGACACTGCCTGAAGCAACAGAAATAAATAAATAAGCTGCAATTTACAGAAATAAAGAAAATGTTAGCCAATGGCAAATCAAGAAAAAAAGAGGCATAAGGATTACCACCAAGGCATACTATGCTCCTAGACTGCAAAAATGGGAAGTGAGAAAGAAACACTGATCACCATGGAAGAAAGCAGGGAGCTGGCTGTCTTAGTTTTTTATTGCTACAAAGAGACACCATGACCAAAGTTAGAAAAGAAAGCATTTAATTGGGGCCTTCCTTACAGTTTCAGAGGGTTAAACCATGATCATCATGTTGGGAACGTGATGGCAGAGAGGCACGGCACTGGGGCAGGAGCTGAGAGCTTACATCTGATTTATATAAGCATAAATCTGACTGATAAGCATAAGGTGTGCACAGACACACACACACACACACACAGAGTGGGCCTGGCGTGGACTTTGGAAACCTCAGAGCCCACCCCTAGTGACACACCTCCTCCAAGGCCACACCTCCCAATCCTTTCTAAACAGTCCACCTACCGGGAACCCAGTCTTCAAAAATATTAGCCTATGCGGGCTATTCTTGTTCAAAACACTGCATACTCTAAACAAAATGTTATTAAAAAGAAAAACACATAGCTGGGCGGTGGTAGCACACGCCTTTGATTCCAGCACTCAGGTGGCAGAGGCAGGTGGATCTCTGTAAGTTAGAGGCCAGCCTGGTCTACAGAGTGAGATCCAAGACAGGCACCAAAACTACACAGAGAAACCCTGTCTCGAAAAAAAAAGAAAAAAGAAAAAAAAAGAAAAGAAAAGAAAAGAAAAGAAAAGGAAAGAAAAAGACCAACACCGTGGTGGAGGAAATGAGAATAGGGTTGTCAACTTTAGGGAAGAGGTGATTGGGAACAGGTGTAATGAGGTTGATGGACATATTTTGTGGTTACAAAACCTATCAGAACCTTTAAAAGTACACACAGAAAACCAGAGCATTTTATTAAATCAAACCTTATCTAAATTTTAAGTCAAAAAAGCAAATACATCTCACATGATTTGGTAATCAAAATTCAGAATTGTAAAATGCTAAAGTAGTGAACCTATGAGAGAGCCTAGCACTTGGGAGGCAGAGTTGGCAGGTCAGAAAGACAAGACCTGTCCTCAGCCACATAGAAAGTTCAAGGCTAGCCTGGGCTATAGAAGATCATGTCTCACGCAAGCGTCAAAATCACAACCCTAAGCTTCCCTGGAAGTGAAGTTGATATTTATGTTACATGGCTGGCCTGGGAAAGCTCAAGGGAAGTTCTCAGTTTTGCTAACTTCATTATGAGAACTTACTAATCACTGAGTTTTCTATACAATAAGATTCTTAATTACTGAGAAAATGTATGTGACCAGAAAATACATTAGGTATCCTAATCAGTTTTCACTGTCAAGTTGATACATCCTTAAGAAGGATACATCACTGAAGAAGGGTCATAACTGAAGGACTGCCTGATCAGACTGGCCTGTGCATACGTGCGTGCGTGCGTGTGTGTGTGTGTGTATGTGTGTGTGTGTGTGTGTGCGCGTGCGTGCGTGCGTGTGTGTGGGGGGGGGGTGGGGGAGTGGGGGGGGTGGGGGGGGTGGTGGGGTGTTATTAACTATGTAGGAGAGCCCAGCCACCTGGGAAGTGTCATTCAAATAAACCTTTTCCTCCTATAAATTGCTTTTAATCCAACTGTTTTATCACAGCAACACAAAGCAAACTAGAACACTGAGAAATAAAGTATACAGAGCAACAAAACACAAAGTAGCCTTCGAGTAGATAAATAAAAATGTTCTAAATTTACACAGAAATCAAAGCAGAGATGAAACACGACAGAAACAAGACCCAGCAGACTCGAACTGGATATGCTAGGATCTAAAAGCACAATGCTGGAGGAAGAGCCAAGTTCACAATGCTCCTATTCTCTAACTGCAGGAAAGGGACTGTTCCTTGACGTTAGTCAGCTAATCCCTCAGCTGGACACAGAAGCCAGCCAAGCCTTCAACACTTCCCCTATGAACGTCTCCATCATGCTTCCTGAAGCCTGGTGTGATGGCAAGTGTTCTGTGCAGAGAATATTTAATAACCCAGCTCTCCCACGTGAACAGCAAAAACCGAGTGGTTTTAGTCTCACCAACACCAGTAGTTTCCTTCTGAGAACGAGCGCAGCAAAAGGCAGTAAAGTAGAGTGAGGTGAGCACACACACAGAGTGCGTGTGCAATGCACACAAACGGGTGAAGAGAGAGGCACAGGTACACATATGCTTATATATACACAGAACCAAAACTAAAAATAAAACAAGGGAGGAGACGTAAAGGACACTGAAGGAAGGTCTAACACTGATGTAAACAGAGTCCAAGGACTAACAGGTGGAACAAAGATCACACTGGGAGCTGGCCAGATGGCTCACGGAGTAAAGTCACTTGCTGCCAAGCCTAATGACCCTAGCCTGATACCCAAGATGCCACATAGGGGAAAGAGAGAACAAAAGTCCCAAAAGTTGTCCTCTGACCTGGATAGTACATTGTGGCATGTGCATGCATACACACAAACAAAATATGAATGTGGTTCTTTAAAAAGATACTGGAACAGGTAACAACTGTAAAATCTTGAATGTGAATGCCTAGCATCACCAAGTCAAGAAGAGCAAAGGAAACCATACCAACTAAAACTTCTGGATAATGAGAGAACAGAAAAAAATTACAACAGAAAGACAATTTATAACAATCAAATATATTAATTTCCCAGGAATAACTGTGGTAGTTGATATGGAAGACCTAGTCATTGTAGAGTACAGAAATTATAGGCTTGAGGGAAAAGATGCTGCAATTAAACTTTCCTTTGTGGGACTGTGAATGAAAGTTGAAACCACAAGGAACAGATTACTCCAAAGCCAGAGAGAAAAGAAAAGCAGTGGACAAACAGAATGTCTATCATCAAGTAATCAAAGGCTGCTGAGGATGTGCAGGGCGTGGAGAACTATACAACGTTAGTAGGAATATAATTAGTGCAGATGCTAGGGAGGCTCCTCAAAGTACTAACAGTACAGTCAGCATCATGGTACATATCTGTAATCCTAGCGGGTAGGAGGACCATGAGTTGAGTTCAGCCATGGCTACATGACAGGTTCTAGGCCTGATTGGGTGACAGACATAGTATGATCCCCTCTCAAAATCACTTAATTAACCAAAACTCTGCAGAACTAAAAATATAATCCTGATATGATCCAGATCTACCACATCTGGGTACAGAACTGAAAGAGCCAAAGAGAGCAGACAGGAAAGATAAAAGCACAGTCAAGTTTACAGAAACACTATTCACAATAGCCAAGTCACAAAATCAGCCCAAGTGCCCTGTAACATCTGAAATGGTAAAGGAAGTGTGGCCTATAAGCATAATGCAGTTTTAAACCACAAACACCAAAAATATGTCATTTGCAGGAAAATGATGGAACTGGAGGTTACCATGCTAAGCAAAATAAGCACAACTGAAAAAAGTAAAGATCACATGACTTCTTTCACATGTAGAATCTACATAAAAAGTAGGCCAGGCAGTGGTGGCGCACGCCTTTAATCCCAGCACTCGGGAGGCAGAGCCAGAAGGATCTCTGTGAGTTCGAGGCCAGCCTGGGCTACAGAGTTCCAGGAAAGGCGCCAAAGCTACACAGAGAAACCCTGTCTCCAAAACAAAACAAAACAAAACAAAACAAAAAAAAAGTAGAATGAGGACTGCTTGGGAAGAGGAAAGGTACCAAACTGGAGGCTAGGCCAGGCAGGTAAAACTATTTGCCATGCAAATTTAGTGACCTGAGTTCAATCCCTGGAACCTATGTATAAAAAGGTGGAAGGATTAATCCCAGCACTCGGGAGGCAGAGGCAGGCCGATCTCTGTGAGTTTGAGGCCAGCCTGGTCTACAGAGCCAGTTTTAGGACGGGCTCCAAAACTACACAGAGAAACCCTGTCTCAAAAAACAAAACAAAACAAAAAGGTGGAAAGAAAGAACCAATTCCACAAAGTTGTCCTCTGACCTCTACACTCATGTAATGGTACATGTGCCTTCCTTAATAATTAAAATAAATAAAATTAATATTAAGATTAAAAACAAAGTCTGGAGAGATAGCTCAGCAGTTAGGAGTACTTCCTGCTCTTGCAGAGGACCTGAATTCAGTTCCCTCCACCCAAGCAGCCAAAAACTGTTTTTAACTCCAGCTCCAAGAAATCTGATCCTCTCTTCTGGCCACCTTGGGCACATGCACATACATGTTATACACACAGACATGTAGGCATATACATAAATAAAAATAAAATAATTAAAACTAGAAGTGGTGGCCTAACAAGAGGGCTCAGTGGGGAAGAGCACGTGCCCTACAAACATGAGGACCTGAGTTCAGATCCCTGAACCTACAAGAGACCAAGAATGACTCTGTGTCTGTAAATTCAGAGCTGTTGGGGACAGAGGCAGGAGGATGGCTGGGACTCACTATCTCCCAGTCTAGCTCCAGGTTCAGTGAGAGGCAGTGTCTCAAAGGACTATGATAAGGCAGGATATCCAATATTTTCCTCTCACCTCCAGGCATAAGCACACAAAAATAAATTTAAAGAAAGCTACCTAACAGATAAAAAAAATAAATGTACAACTGCATTATAACACGTCATAGCCAGATGATACCTATGACTCTTCAGATTTAAATTTAAACTAATTCAAGCTAGCCAAAATTTAAAATGCCCCCTTTACTTGCATTAGCTATATTTTTCGAATCCAATCACCACAGGTTGCTAAAATGGGTATTGATTGGCTTGTCTCTGTACAGAACCTTTCCATCCTGGCAGAACATTCTGATGGACAGCAGCACTCACCTAGGAAGAGGAGCCTGATTTATGACAGTGATGTCACTCACACCAGTGGGCTAAATCAGCCTTCTCATTAGACTGAGGAAGATCCACTGGATGTGCACATGCAAAAGGAAATGAAAAAATGATTGTGACCTTTACTTTGTACCAGGAATAAAATTATTCCAAGTGAACTGTAAATCTAATTGATGTGAAAAGTAAAAACATAAATATTTTAAAAGAAACTACTGGCAAAAGATTGTCCTTCCACTGAATCTGGGATTCCCATCATGTCCTGCCTTGGACACGGGAGCTCCTGATTATCCAGGATTCAGAGGCAGGACTTCTGCCATGAGTTCCCTGGTTCTCAGGTCTTTGGAATCATAGGGAACAGTGTTACCCATTTTTCTGGCTCTCCAGATAACAAGACAGCAGGTGCCATATTTTTCTGTACAATTTAGGTTCCTTATGTAAGTATGTTCTTATTCTCATTAATAAAACCATTCTTAAGCCAAGACAGGTGGCATGCAGGCTATCCTCTTCATTACTGGGCATCAGGCACAGATTTCTAAAAAAAAAAAAAAAAAAAAGATGTGCAAAAAATGCAAACCATAAAAATACTACTGGTAAAAACTACTTGAAATGGTACTAAAATGGAGAATTTTGGATTCTGGAGAAATGGCTGAGCGGGTAGAGGTGTTTGCCACCAAGCCGAGCAACCTGAGTTCGATCCCTGTGACCCATATGATAGAAGGAAAGAAACAACAGCAGCAAATTGTCCTCTGACCTCCACATACGACCCATGGCATATATACACATGTGCATGCATGCGCGCACGCACACACACACACATACACACACACAGAGAGAGAGAGAGAGAGAGAGAGAGAGAAATAGTAAGTAAAATCTAAAAATCAGTATGATTTTTAGAATTTTTAAAAGGGGGAGGAAAAGTGAGTAAAAGATAAATAAGTGAGTAAAAGCAGCTGCTGCCAAACCTGACCCCGAAGTTGGACGCCCAGGTTCCCCATGGTGGAAGGAGAGAAAAAGATTCCCAGAAGGCATCCTGTGACCCCCACATGTGCACCATAGCACACATGTACACTCATGCAAAAGAAAATAAATAAACGTGATTTTTTTTTTTTTTTTTTACAAATATAAAGAGCTGGCGAGATGACTCAGTGGTTAAGAGCACTGGCTGCTCTTCCAGAGGACCTGGGTTCAATTCCCAGCACCTACATGGTGGCTCACAACCATCTATAATGGGATCTGATGCCCTCTTCTGGCATATAGGCAGACATGTAGACAGAGCATTCATATGTTTAAAAAAAAAACCAAAACAACAACAATTTAAAAAAAAAACTATAAATAAATAAAATTATAAAAACATAAGAATTTATGCTGATCAGGAAGTATTAGGGCAGCAGAGTGGGAAGCTACAGTGAGAAAATTTGTAAGACCCAATGGTCTGAGTTTGGTCCCCAGGACCCACTGGTAGGAGAGAACCAACTCCCCCAAGTTGTCTTTTGACATGCACGTGTGTGCCACAGTGAGCACACCCACACACAGCAAATAAATAAATATAAAGTTTAAAAAACAGGGGAAAGGTTATGACAGATCTTTTCTTCACAGCCCTCAGAAAACATCAACTTGGCCAAAACCTTGATTTTGGACTACTAACCTCTAGAGAGTGAGAGACAATACATTTTTCCGTTAACTGCATTAGTGGTGGTACTTTTTTATGATAGCCCAAGCAAGCCATGCAAGTAGTATTTAGTAAAGCAAAATACATGTATCTCTTATGATCCAATAACTCTTCTTGGGAGGTGAATCTAAGAAAAAAATATAAATATATTTACCTAGGTATTTGTGTAAGAATTACTACTGTTAAGACTTTGAAACTCAGAAATAACCCAATGACCACCACAAAAATGAAGTGAACATGTTTTGCTGTAGTCATACAATGGAATTTTATATGACGAGAATTTATAAATTGTAGCCACATGCAAGAATACAGATTTATTATCAGAATGCTGTGAAATGGAAGACACAGACACAAAAGAAATTTATCACATGTGTCCAACCTGCAGCCTATAGGTTACATGCACCCTAGGATAACTATAAATGCAGATCAATGTAAAATCAGAAACTTACTTTAAAAGTTAAACAATTTTTTGGAGGGGTCACCTTTTTTAAAATTGTTACTGTTACTTATTTGCACGCCTCTCAAGTGCAACCTTTAAGATAACACGTTATCATGTCAAAAAAGATGTCCAAAAACTGGACACACCGGCACTAGAAAAACAGCCGGGTGGCTCTGGGCACTTGTTCTTGCAGAGGCCCCAGGTTTGGTTCCTGGCACTCCCACGGGGGGTTAAAACCATATGTAAGTGTAGTCTTCAGCGGATCTGAACCCCTCTTCTGACCTCTGAGGGCACCTGGCATACAAGTGGTACACCTACATGCGGGTAAAACACTCATATCCATAAATTAAATGAAATCAATCGATCTTTACTGTTTTAATTTAAAAAGTTGGATACACCTCATTGTAGATGAATAGGAAATAGCAATGTGTGGTGTTAGAAGTCAGGACAGTGCTCCTTTGAAGAGGAGGGGAGAGTAGGAATTAGGAGGCAAGAGGACAGTTTCTTGCTATTACTGGTTTGTTTGTTCTTTGTTTCGTTTGGTTTGGTTTTTGAGAACAGCCCTGGCTGTTCTGGAACCTAACTCTGTAGACCAGCCTGGCCTCGAACTCAAGAGATCACCTGCCTCTGTGCTGGGATTAAAGTTACGTGCCGCTGCCACCACCTAGCACTTGCTATTACTGTTTTGTCTTTATGGAAAGATGGTCTCAGTACACATCCCAGGATGGCCTGAAGTTCACAATTCTCATACCTGAGCCTCCAGGATTCAGGGATTACACATGTGTGCCATCATGCAGGGGTCATGTTCTCTTTCTCTCTCTTTTTTTTTTTTTTTTGGTTTTTTGAGACAGGGTTTCTCTGTAGCTTTGGTGCCTGTCCTGGACTAGCTCTGTAGACCAGGCTGGTCTCGAACTCACAGAGATCCGCCTGCCTCTGCCTCCCGAGTGCTAGGATTACAGGCGTGCGCCACCACCGCCTGGCCATGTTCTCTTTTATTGATCTGGGAGATGGCTACACTAAATTTCTTCAAGATTTACATAATTTGTATACCTTTCTACACATATACTATAGATAAATAAGACAAATTGCTTTTCAAAAACTGAGTAAGAGCAGATTAGAGCTGTGAGAGAAAACTAAAAGCTGACATTATCTAGCCAGGCATGGTTGCACATGCCTTAATCCCAGCACTCAGAAGGGAG
The DNA here is from genome assembly GCA_902168405.1 of Peromyscus aztecus. NCBI lineage: Eukaryota > Metazoa > Chordata > Mammalia > Rodentia > Cricetidae > Peromyscus > Peromyscus aztecus. The sequence continues at coordinate 52,134 of CABHPQ010168803.1, forward strand.
AAGCAGGCGAATTTCTGTGAGTTCGAGGCCAGCCTGATCTAAATAGAGAGCTCTAGGAAAGCCAGGGCTATGTAGAGAGACCCTGTCTCAAAATAAAACAAAACAAAAACAAAGTCATTATCTAGCACGCAGACAGTGTAAGAGACATTAATAGAGACAGGATAAAGTAAAGATTATAAGTGAAAGGCTGGAATTATAGAAAAAAGAGAGGATGGGAGGGATATGAAGAGGGACTGTCTGAGACCCTCTTGGAATCAACAAACACTAATCAGATTTTCTATGTTTAAAAATCCAAAATGGGATAAATAAAAAGGAAAGCATGCTGAATGAATTAATCTGAGAATGCAAAAATCCAGAGACAAACACTTCCTTCCAATCAGAAGAATGCCACAAACAAGAATTGGAGTGACTTACATTACCCATTTAAAAAAAAATTCAAATGCAAAGAATAGCCACAAATAAAAATACATTCACCAGAATTCACCACTCAACAATTAATACACCCACTATATTTATACGAGTAACATCTTGGCTTATCCACTCAAAGTTCCTCTAAACATATACTTGTTCTTGTATTTAAGAAAACAAGAAAGTGAGCCACCAATAGCATAGTTCTTCACCCCAAACTCTCTTTTGTTATTGTTGAACAGATTCCATTTCCTTATTCATTTAAAAAAATATTTCAAAGTCCAATAAACAAAAAGTTAATGGGAAACCAACACGACACTGTTCATATTCATTTGCTCAATGACACAATTTAAAATTTTAGCTGCTCACATCATATTCTAACAAAAAAAGGACAATTCTAATGACAAGAAAGGAGAAATGCTATGCCTTTAATGAATGTAAGCTCCACTTTTCATTTAGTCTTCTTTTGTTTTGAGAAAGGGTCTGTGGTGCTAACTCACACGTCTCCTAAGCGCTGGAATTATAGGTACACGTCACCACATCCTAAAATGAATAAATTTAGCTTGTAAATAGCTCACTTCTTACTCTCCCATTTTCCTGCACAGACTTATATTTTCCTAAGAATAGTTAACAGTCCAAGGACAAGTATCTGGAAATTACTAAGATTAGCTCACTAACGGAGACTAGGCACTGGTTGAGCACTACTCTACGGGTAAAGCGGAAGGATGAACTGTTAAAGACGCACGCCCAAGACCACAGAGAGTAAGTGGCTCAGACTTCAGCACTCTGTGGGCTCTGAAGCACATGCTCTGTTTACCCAGCTCTCACAGACAAGCACAAAGAAACAATGGCTAACTAAAGAAGCTAAGGCCATCCAGAGGCAGTTTTGGATGGTATTTGCAACTGAAATCTTCAGGAACCTGAACACAGACATTACAAATATAGAGTGGTCTCACCCTTAAAAACAAAGGAAATCTCCAAAGGAGATGTTTAGCTAGGGAAAACTGGGAAGACACAGGGACAAGGTGAAAGAGCCCAATGATCTTAGGTTTCGTTTATAGCCATGAATACAAATGCACACAAGAGGAACTACTAATACGTTAAAAGAGATGAACTTCTAGCAAGAAGTCCTCCACAAACAGCACTTACTGTGTCATCCCATTACCAGGCAGTCCTACAACAGGGAGAACACACCTGCTGCAGAACTGGGCCTGTAATCTCAGCTGAGAGAGAGGGGCAGAGGCAGGTAGAGCTCGGTGAATTCAAGGCTAGCCAGGGCTACACAGTGAGACCCTGCCTCAAAACAACAACAAAAGCAAAATACAAACCGCCAGCCAAAAAGCATAGATCGGGCTAGTGAGGGGGCGCAGTAAATAAAGGCACCTGCCACCAGGCTGACAGTCTGAGTTCAATCCCTGAGACCTACAAGGTGGAAAGAGAGAATCAACTCCCCCAAAGCTGTCCTCTGACCTCCACAAGTGCATAGGTGGTGCAATCACACCTAAAATAAATAGACGTGAAGAAGATAAACAAGCCAGCTGGTGGTGGTGCATGCCTTTAACTCCAGTACTTAGAAGGCAGAGGCAGGCAGATCTCTGAGTTCGATGACAGCCTGGTCTACAAAGTGAGGTCCTGGACAGCCAGGGCTGTACAGAGAAGTCTCAAAAAATATAAATAAATAAATAAATAAATAAATAAATAATAAAATAAAAAAATAAACAAATATGAACTATAGTTAACCGTACACACACTTAAGTATTTAGGGGTATAGAAAAATAGCTGCAGCTTGCTGTGAGATGATTTAAAAATAACTAAGATGGACTGATGTGAAGGAAGGACAGAGGGATAGACAGATAAGTGAAATCTGTTATCACGGACTGGTGAGAGGGCCTACGGGTGGCCACTCAGCACTCACTCAATCTTGTTTTATGTTGAACGTTTAACGTTCTTCATGAGACACGGTGGAGGAAGCCCGTGACACTTGAACTACGGGATCAAGGGCACACTATCCATAAGAATAAAGAAAACCACGCGATGGCCTGATCTGACGGAGAAGATGACAGGTTGTTACAGTGCAGACACGAAACGGTCCCCCGTGAGCCGTGCTGCGGTGGTTCAGCTGGAGGAAGCGGGTTGCCGGGGGTGAGAGTAAGGTTATCAGTGAGCCCCACTTCCTTCTTCACCGCTCAACAGCTAGCCCTCCCTCTCAAGCTCACCCCATCAGGAGGGACAGTTCTTTCTAAACTGGGAACCCAAATAAACTTCTCCCTCATTTGGCTTTCGTCAGGTATCTGTCACAGCAACAAGGGAAGGGTTAGCCAATACAATGACCTTTGAAAAGAAGTACAAAAACAACAACAATAACTAACTAACTAACTAAATAAATAAATAAATAAATAAATAAATAAATAAATAAATAAATAAATAAATGATGTACAAAATGTAAGACATAATATAAACACCAAGAGGTTGCTATTTTAAACTGCAGAACAGAATAAAATGTGATAGAGATGTGTGTGTGTGTGTGTGTGTGTGTGTGTGTGTGTGTGTGTGTGTGT
>CABHPQ010168804.1:0-24741 GCA_902168405.1 Peromyscus aztecus
CCCTCCACTCTTTGTAATGCACCTGCTACCTCCAGGCCCCCACTCACTGGATGGTGAAGTGCTGAGAGATCCTAGGCTCCTGCCTGGCCCCACCATCACATCCAGAAGGCTCGGGAATGCCAGAGAAGGGGCAAGCACCAACCCTATCTGAACTAGACTGGTGTTATTTTGGAAACTCAACCCACATTCTAATCTTGAAAATTTCTAGTTGTTCTCAGATCTTTAGGGTTCTGAGGATACTGATTTACTGACACATAAACTTGCACAAAATTCCAAGAAAGCAAATAATAGCCGGCCATGGGGCTATACTTAGAAGGCTGTTGCAGGAATTCCAGGCTAGCCTGGGCTACAGGGTAAGAACCTGCCTCAAAAGACTGGGGGTGGGGTAGGTGCACAGTGATACACACCTGGAATCCCAAGACTTGGGAGGTGAAAGTAGAATGGTTCAAGGTCATCCCTGACTGAAAGTGGGGGCATGGTGGTATATGTATTACTTATATTTCTAAATACTCTCTAGTCTACATATAAACTCCTACAAGCATCTATGTATAAAGACGGTCCCTCTAGCATTACTCATAGCATTATAAAAACAGAAAACACCTATCATTAGGAAAAAGGACAATAAATTGTTATCTAAAAGATGTAAGAAAAATGGGGGTATAGCTCAGTCAGTAGTACGTACAAAGCTGTGGGTTCAATCACCACCACCAACACCACACAAACCAATGTGGTATGACACACCTATAATTCCAGCACTGGAATAGAATCAGGAGGACCAGGAGTTCAAGGTCATCCTCAGCTACATAAGGAGTTTGAAGACAGCCTGGGCTGCATAAGACAGGCCAGGGACTGCTCAGTAGTTGAACCCCAGCACCAGAAAGAAGAAAAAGCAAACGGTAGTGTGTCGGGGACCTTGGGTTCAAGCCCTAGCCCCGGCGGTGTGCACAGACAGAAAGTTAGAGAGGAAAGCCGGCGGCAAGCTTCAGACTCTACTGAGTCTTCATTCCTCCTGCTCAAATACTGTCCTAGCCACAGGGTCTGATGCGCTCTGGAGCAGCCAGGGACATTCTGTGACGCATTGGGGACAGAGAACAAACGGTTAACGGCTTTTCACACAAGCTGTTCCACTGACCACTTTGTGGACTTTACTTGCCTCAACACATACCAGTGGTAGTCAGGGAGTCATCATCACTCTACTGGGAATGACCAGCTACGCATGAAGCCCTTCCCCAGATCACACAGGATGAAGCAAGGGCAGGGGTTAGTATTGGGCATTTCTAATTATTCCTTCATAAATATGCTTAAGGTGTGAAAAAAATCAGTTTTTTTCATGGGCATTACGGATTTTTTTTTTTTAATATGTCACTCAGGCTGGGGAGACAGCTCAGTGCCCCAGTGCTAAGACCTGAGTTGGAATCCCCAGAACCCATAAGAGCTAACCATAGTAGCAGACATCTAAAAGATCATCACTCACTCCTAAGGCAAGATGGGAGGTACAGATAGCTCTCGGGTCTCAGGCTGGTATATGGAAGTGAACGAAGAGAGCTTGTCTCAATCAAGGAGAAAGGAGAGGATGGACACACCACCAGTCACCCACTGACCTCCAGCACAGAAACCCTGCACTCACACACAGATTTCTACAAACTGCTTTTACTTTACTTAAATTCTTACTCCTCAGGACAGTCACAAGGTGGGAAACACCCAAGTGTCCATCAGTTGATGAGTGAGTAAACAAAATGAGATCCAGCCACACAATGGACTATTTATTATTCGGTCATAAAAAGGAACAGTGCTTTGGGGACCTTGGTTCTCCATGCAAACAACTTGGAAGTCTCTGACCCATTTTAACAAGTAAACAGCTTCAACAAACTAAAAAGCAAACAACTTTCCTAGGATCCAGACAGCAGAGGGCATGGACCAACAGACACCCCTGAAGCTGGAGTGAAGGATCACAACCACCCAGAGCACAGCCAAGAGCAGAACTCTCCAGGGCAAACCGTCTAGGATGATGAGTCAGGCAGAGAGGCCTCGGAGTTAACTCCAACAGGTCTCAGTCAGAGGGCACTCGAATGTTTGTGGGTTTTACCTTCAAAAGTTCTAGGTCTTCAGTAAATGTCAGAGAAAAATTCCTTTCTGATCATGGCAGAGGAATTAAAAACAGAACTACTTGGGAATGTTCTGGGGCCCTGTGTATTCCTCTGCACAGGATTATCAGAGCCTCCAGATGTTCAGGGAGGGGGTAGGGAGGGAGGGGGTAGGAAGGGAGGGGAAGACACAAAACAGGACCCCATGCTGAGGACAGGGATGCAGCATAGGTCTGCTAATAACAGAGCAGAGCAGGACGCTGGCCTGGCAGTCCAGTGACTAAGAACACACAGGACGGACGGACAGACCAATTCCTGCAAGTTGTCCTCTGACCTCCAAAATAATACAGCCCACTGAGCACGCTCACACACAAATAAATGTAAAAATAAAACAAAATTTATTCTTATCCACCTAACAGGTAGCAGTCCAGGATACATGCATGTGTGTTTGTTCTATATGCACTAATATTCCTGTTGCTGAAACTGAATAATTTTTTTTTTTTTTTTTTTTAGTTTTTCAAGACAGGGTTTCTCTGTGTAGCTTTGCACCTTTCCTGGAACTCACTTTGTAGACCAGGCTGGCCTCGAACTCTCAGAGATCCGCCTGCCTCTGCCTCCTGGGTGCTGGGATTAAAGGCATGTGCCACCACCACTGGCCTGAATAATATTATTTAAGTTTTAATTGCAGGGCTCTTCCAGAGGACCAGGGTTCAATTCCCAGCACCCACATGGCAGCTCACAACTGTCTGTAACTCCAAGATCTGACACCCTCACATAGACATATCTGGAGGCAAAACACCAATGCAAATAAAATAAAAATAAATAAATTTTTTTTAAAAAGTTTTAAGTGTATACTACATTCTAGTGTACCATGTGTAGGTGGGGGGCGGGGGCGAGTTAAAAAAAAAGATGTGATATGATAAAAGAGAGAAAATGGAATCATACAAATGCTCAATTAAAACCTAAAAAGAAAGCCCGGCATGGTGATGCCTGCCTTCGACCCATCAGAGGCAAGCAGATGTCTGAGTCTGAGTCCAGCCTAGTCTACATAATGAGTTACAGGATGGCCAGGACTATGTAGAGAGACCCTGCTTAAAAACAAAACAAAAAACAAACCTAAAAAGAGCCAGGTATGTTGGCTCATACCTGTGATCCCAGCAGAGGCGGGCTGATCACTCTGACTTTTAAGCCAGCCTGGGCTACAGATGCCAGCAGGGCTACATGGTGGGACCATGCTTCAAAAAAACAGTACCAAACCCCCTACAAAACCTAAAAAGAGCCAGTACTGACAAATGCCCACCAAAGGCTGAAGCAAGAACACTGTAAATATTAGCTGCTCTGTACAGAACAAGTTCAAAGCCATCTGGGCCATACCGTAAGGCCTTGTACGAGCCAAAGTTACATTTTAAGTTTAACTACTATGCCTAAGAGAGCCATGAAATACAAATGCAAGCCCCTTGCCCCAGGACAGAGAGTTCCTGAAATGCTAGAGGCTATTGTTTATGGGAGATAACAAGCCACGTTTTTTCACTCCCCTAAACAAGTTTGTCTGAACCATCTGCACTGATGTGCTTGATCACATGTGGGCGGGAGGTAGGTAGGCAGGAAAGATGTCAGGACGTATGCTTGCCCCTGATTGGACCTGATGGGAAATACAATAAATTACGGGTTTTCCTTCTTAAACCCTTGCCATACTTAATTCTGAGCCATTTCCTGGGAACCTGGGTATGGACCTGGCCAGTATTTAATTAAAGCTTGCTTCAAATTTGGCTTTAAACTGTGGTAGGGATCTTATTCTCTATCAGCGGGATTAACACCTGTTCCAGAAAACAAAACATTAAACCAGGCAACAACCACAAAACCACACAACAAACAAACAGGAAGACAAAAACAACAACTAGGAAACAGTTTCAGGGCCAGGGCACACTCAGCGAGTGAAGCCTGACCACACTGAGTTCGATCACAAGCACCCCCACACCAAGCTGATCACGGCGGGCGGTCGGCACCTGTAGTCCCAGCGTTCCTACAGGAACAGGAGGCAGGATTGTCTGGAAGCTCTCGGATCAGCTAGCCCAGAGCGAGCTGTCACAACAGCGGTAACATACTACCGAAATGTAACAATAAGACAGAGACTGCCAAAGTGACCCTTCCCAATTTAGGGCAAAGATTCTTTGTTTTGTTTTTTAAGCTCACAGTTCCAGGCTGTAGTGAACATAACATAGAACTCAAGAACTTGAGGAGGCTGTGTGGTGATATTTTGTTTGTGCTCGAACAAAGTTTGCCTGGAGATCAGAGGGCGGAGCTAGCCACTAGTTAACCACAGAGGCCAGGCAGTGGTGGCACACACCTTTAATCCCAGCGCTTGGGATCTCCTGCCTGTGATCCCAGTAGTTCCGAGCATAGGCCTTTAATCCCAGCACTAGGGAGGTGGAGACCGGAAGTGATATGGCTGGGCGGAGAGAAGAATATAAGGCAGGAGGAGACAGGAGCTCACCTTTTCAGTCTGAGGAAAAGTAGAGGTAAGAAGTCTCTCTAGTGGCTGGCTGTACTGCTTCTCTGATCTTTCAGCTTTTACCCTTGATACCTGACTCCAGGTTTTTATTATTAAGACCAATTAATTAGAATTTGAGGTACGCCGGGCAGTGGTGGCGCACGCCTTTAATCCCAGCACTCGGGAGGCAGAGGCAGGCGGATCTCTGTGAGTTCAAGGCCAGCCTGGTCTACAGAGCGAGATCCAGGCAAGGTGCAAAGCTACACAGAGAAACCCTGTCTCGAAAAACCAAAAAAAGAATTTGAGGTACAAAGCTGGCCATATCAGATCCATCATCAGGAACGGAGAGCAATGAACACATGTCTTCTGTCTTAGCTCAGCTCATTTTTCTCCACTCCTGCAGTTCAGTATCGCTGCCGAGAGAATGGTGCCACTCACAGTGGGCAGTTCTTCCCACTCCAATTAACATAATCAAGATAAATCCCCACAGACATGTCCACAGGCCAACTTACTCCAGAAGATCTCTCACTGAGACTCCCTGCCCAGGTGATTATAGCCCATCAAGTTGATAATTAAAACCACTCGGGAGCAGGGGCAGGAGGATCTCTGTGAGTTTGAGGCCAGCCTGGTCTATAGAGCGAGTTCCAGGACAGCCAGCCTGCACAGAGAAACCCTGTGTGTGTGTGTGGGGGGGGGGGGGGATAGGACGTCAGGGACAAACAAAGACAACTAACCACCATGTGACCCAATAACCAGACTTAGGCTGGAGATGCACATCCACGGTAGAGTGCTTACTTAACATGCACAGGAAGCTATGTCCAATCCTCAATGCTGGAAACAAATAAATATTAAAAATTAATAAATAACACATGGGTCAAAGAAGAAATCACAACGGAAAATTAAAAATAGTTTGAACTAAACGACAAAACCACAGCTGATGAATCTGAGATTAAAGTGTGGAGATATGCATCCAGTGTACGTCACAAAAGACAGGCCTAAGGCTGGGCACGTTGACGCAGCACGGGCCTTTGATCCAGCACTCGGGAGGTAACAACAGGAGAATCTGGAGTTCAACGTCAACCTTGGTGCAGAGTGAGCTAGAGGCCAGCTCACTATGACAGACCAAAAATCAAAAGAAAAAACAGGGAGCCATCACTAAAGATCGCAAGGCCATCAAATCGATAATAAAATGAATACTGACTGCTCTACAGTTGAAATTTTGAGGAGACAATTTGATAACTCAGATTAAATAGACCAATTCCTTAAGACACAATCTGTTAAAATCTATACAGGAAACAGACAATCTGAATATAGCTGAACATACTAGAAAAATGAATCAGTAATTAATAGTCTTCCACAACTGAAGCCAATTGGCCCAGACGATTTCAAAGGTATATTCCATAACCACTTAAGGAAGAGATGGTATCACACACTGTGGTGGAGATTCATGCAGGAGGACCACCATGAATTCAAGGTCAGCCTGGGCTGTGCAGTGAGTTCCACAACAGCCTAAGGTACATAGCAGAGCCAGTCTCTGTTTGAGAATGGAGCTCAGTTGGTGAAGTGTCGACCTAGTGTTCACGCTCAAAGCCTTGAGTTTGAGCCCCGCACTGCACAAACCAGGCTTGCTGGCTCAGGCCTACAATCTTATCTCTCAGGGAGCAGAGGCAGGAGGATAGCCTGGGTTACACAGGGCCATGTCTTTAAAAAATAAATACATCAAATAAATCCAAATAAATTCTAAGACACACATACACCAGGACTGCATGTGCTCCAGGCTGACTCAACAGCACTGTGCAGCCACAAAGCTGAGGACCACCCTGACCTACAAGTTCTGATGGTCCTGCCCGTCCTCCAGAATGCTGGACCACAGGCATGCACCACTGTAATCACTCACGTGTGCTGCTGGAAGCTGAACCAGAATTTCTGCACCCTGGGCAAGCACCTTACACCAGGCAGTCACATCTCCAACCCAATAGCATGTCTCTACAGTATCTTTTGGAAGATCAACATTCTATGTCGATTCTTCAGTGAGGCCAGTATGCTTTCATATTACAACCAGACAACACAACAAGAAAACACCACAACGGTCTCCCATTAATAAAGACACAGAAATGCTTACGATAATATTGTCAGACTTAATCTAACAATGAATAAAAAAAATGGCTGGGTGTGGTGACGCACACCTCGGGAGGCAGAGGTTGGCGGATTCTTGAGTTTGAGGCCAACCAAGTCTACACAGAGAAACCCTGTCTCAAAAAACCAAAAACAAACAGGGAAAAAAATGTGTGTGTGTGTGTGTGTGTGTGTGTGTGTGTGTGTGTGTGTGTGTACACACTGTGATCCAGGTCAGATCTCAGCTAGTTCAACATTTGGAAAACCAGTTAATATAATCTACCACAACAGCAAAGTAAAGGAGAAACCGTCACGTGATCATATCAACAGATGCCCAAATCCAACATCATTCACAATAAAAATCCTCAGGGAACTGGGCGTCAACTTGGAAAGGAGTATCTGGGAATGGGGTGAGGCGGCTCAGCAGGTGAAGGCACTTGACAGTAGTAAGCTGAGGACCTGAGGTCAATCCCCGGGGCCCATATGTTGGTAGGAGAGAACCAATTACCAGCACAAGCCTTTGATGCCAGAACTCCAGAGACAGAGGCCTCTAGGAGCTGAGGCCAGCCTGTTCTACACAGTGAGTTCAAGGACAGCCAGGGCTGTGTAAAAAGACCCTGTCTCAAAAAAAAAAAAAAAAAAAAAAAAAAACAAGTACCACAGGTTGACCTCTGACCCCCACACAGGCACACCCTGCACAGGATTAGATTAGAAAATTTAAAAGGAGTATCTTCCATAATCCTACTCTAACCTGATAGTCCCTGGTGAGAAACTAGGAACCTTCTCACAAACATCATCTGGAACAAACCCCGAGTCTCCTCTCCTAACTTCCGTTCAATTGTACTAAAGCTAATAAAATAAGGAAAGAAAACTGAAATTACAGTGCTTTGGAAGGAAGAGGCTAAAAACTTTCATGTACTAAAGAGACGGCTCAATCGTTAAGAGCAATTCACTGGCTGCTCCTCCAGAGGACTACGGTTTGGTTTCCAGCTCCCAACCATCTCTAATTCCAGTTCCAGGAGATCCAATGTCCTCTTCTGGCCTCTGAGAGCAGAAGGCAACCACATGGTACGCAGACATACATGCTGGTACACATAAAATATAAAAAAATCTAAAAGTGCCTGCCTTCAAAGCTGCTGGCCTAAGCTCCATTTCCAGAACACAGTGAAGGGAAGAACTAACTCCTACAAGTTGTCCTCTGACCTCCACAGGTACATCAGGACACACACACACACACACACACACACACACACACACACACACAGGGAGAGAGGGAGGGGGGGAGGGAGAGAGGACTAAATGTAAAAGAAAGAAAGGCTTAGGTATAAATCTAATAAGAAACATCTACATAAAGAATACTATACAAAGTTACTAAGGCCAGTGTGGTGGTTTGAATGAGAATGGATCCCAAAGGCTCATAAACAGCCACCAAGGAAAGGCGTTATTTGAAGATAGGAGGTGTGGCCTTGTTGGAAGAAGTGGGTCACTAGGGGTGGGCTCTGAGGTATCAAATACCCATGCCAGGACCAAGCGTTTCTGGCCATGGTTCCACTACTGCTTCAGCACCCACCTGCATAGAACCACGTTCCAACATGATCATAATGGACGCACCCTCTGAAACTGAAAGCCAGCCCACAATTAAATGCTTTCTTTCATAAGTGTTGGCTTGGAAGCTGGGCGGTGGTGGCCCATGCCTTTAATCCCAGCACTCGGAGGCAGAGTCAGGTGGATCTCTGTGAGTTCGAGGCCAGCCTGGGCTACAGAGCAAGATCCAGGACAGGCACCAAAACTACACAGAGAAACCCTGTCTCAAAAAACCAAACAAACAAACAAAAGCATTGGCTTGGTTGGCCAAGCATGCCTTTAATCCTAGCACTCAGGAGGCAGAGGCAGGCGGATCTCTGTGAGTTTGAAGCCAGCCTGGTCCACAAAGCGAGTTCCAAGATAGCCAGGGCTACACAGAGAAACCCTGTCTCCAAAAACAAAATGAAAAGAGTTGGCTTGGTCATGATGTCTCTTCACAGCAACAGAATAGTGACTAAGACAGCTGGCTGGGAACGTACTCAGTCGGTACACTGTTTGTCCAGCATGCACAGAGTCCTGGGTTCCATCCCCAGCACCATATAACCAGGCATGGCGGTGCACACCTGTAAACCCAGTGCTCCAGAGGTAGAAGCCGGGGGATCAAAAATTCAAGGTCATCAAGGTCATCCGCTGTTGCAGTGTTCAGGGCTAACCTGCGCTAACCCTGTCTCTGGGAGGAAAGTTAAGTGGAGAGAGCTGAATCCCTGCTGCTCTGAGCACTTAAAGTTCCAGGCTGTGTGCACATGCAGGTCAGAATGTACACCTGGCTCTCCCAAATGGCAAGTAGGACATGGAGGTGGGGCTACAGGCAGAAGATTTGGAGCTAGGTTTGGGAGTCTGGCGAAACGCTTTTCTAGGAACTAAGGTTGTATCTGTAGAATCACAGAAGGCTCCAGCCTAGGCTAGACACTCACCTTAAGCCGAGAGAGAGAGAGAGAGAGAGAGAGAGAGAGAGAGAGAGAGAGAGAGAGGGGGGGGGGAGGGGGGGGGGGGGGGGGGGGGGGGGGGGGGGGGGGGGGGGGGGGGGGAGGGAGAGGGAGGGGAGGGAGAGGGAGGGAGAGAGAGAATATGAATGAACGAATGAATGAATGAATGAATGAATGAATAAACGAACTGTGTTAGAGAAGAATATTCACTTGAGAGTTCCTTAGGGAGCAATCCCCCTTGTAGATATAAATGATGGGCTTAATTTGGGAAAAGACCTGCCACTCCAACTTCCCCAGGATCAGCCTTCCACAGAAAGCCACGGAGGCAGCTGTACAGTTTCTGCCATTAACCACCACTTGCCCCCACATCCCTAAAGGCAGCGTAAACAAAGAGCTCAAAGCGGCTGTACTAGGAAGACTCCACTCTCCCCATAAGGACGGACATACAGGTAAGTGTCTCCGTGGAAGGTGTCTTCTAAGAGCTGAGCTACAAGTGAGACAGCTCAAACGAAACACTTCTCATGCCCAGCAAGAATTCAACAGCTGGCCAGACGCCCATGAGCGCAGAGATTCATGGGGGACCAGAGGGAGGCAGGCCCTCACCTCAGGTATCAACCGTCTCCTCTTCACACTGGGGACGGAGTCTGGTTGGCCGTCGCTGCCCAGCTGCTTCCGCTTGCTGGACTCCTGGAGGGCAGTGAGGACGCTGTCCAGGGGGTGCTTCTCCGAGGCCCTGGAGTTCCGGGAGCAGTCCAGCGCAGCATCGTCACCCTCTACCTTCACCGCGTTATTTTTTACAACTAGGGCAGAAAAGAAACGGGCTCAGTAGGAGAGAGCAAGGCTGCTGAGGGCATCTGCGGGCCACCCTCCAGCACCGTCACTCCAGGATGCTGACTACCACTTCCAGCACACGACCCTTTCTTTCCCTGTGCTTGCCAGTGCTCTACAGTAGCTCACGGTTCAACACGTGCTGAAAGTCTTTTGCAGGGAGAAGGTAAACGGGAAAAAGTAAGTCTTAAGTGTGTGGTGGTGCTAGACAGAGCTAACTAACCCAGAGCCAAGGACTCCAAACCGGAACTACATCCCTCCCACGCCTGGACCTTATCTTCCTATGCTTTTAAAAAAGCAATTCAAAACAGACATAGAACGAGGGGTTGCCAACAATGGGTGGGAGGGCTTCGCATTAAATACTTTGTAAAACTTGAGACTTTATGACTGTATAACCTATGCAAAAAATGTTCAATTAAAAGCTTCTTTTACCTTCTTCTACATCTTCACCGAATTCAGTTGAGTTCATCTTCTATTCCACTAAATGAAAAGATAAAGACAAGGACTTCATTTATTGACTGATTGACTTTAGTGTTCCTCACCCACAGAGACCCCCTCACCCCCTAGCCCAGCTTTGGGACCAACAATTAAAGGCTTGCGTGCCTCTCTCTCTCTCTCTCTCTTTCTTTCTTTCTTTTTTTTTGTTTGTTTTTTTTTTTGTTTTTTTGAGACAGCGTTTCTCTGTAGCTTTGGAGCCTGTCCTGGACTAGCTCTGTAGATAGACCAGGCTGGCCTCAAACTCACAGAGATCCACCTGGCTCTGCCTCCCAAGTGCTGGAATTACAGGCATGCGCCACCACCGCCTGGCTATTTCTCTCTCTCTCTCTCTCTCTCTCTCTCTCTCTCTCTCTCTCTCTCTCTCTTTTTTAAGAGATCTGGGGTCTCACTTGTAGACCAGGCTAGCCTAGAACTCAGAGATCTGCTTCCTCTGCCTCCAGGGCTGGGATTAAAGGCGTGCACCACCATTTGCCACTCAAGCAAGCTCTCTGCTTGCCTGCAGAGGCAGCCAGACCTTTCACCTGCTTGACCCACTACCAGACCATATGAACAGAGTGCTGACTGATCCCTTTCAACCCTGCTTACAAATCTTGCCCAGGAAATAAAAAGCCAATGGAGAGAGGCAGAGTTTCAATAAACAGAGCTGAGAGGCTAGCACTCCAGGTAGCCAAAAATGATGTAGCCACACATGGCAACTACTACAATGCAGTCAGTCCAGTCAGCCGGAGTGTCAATGCATATGGATTCAGACAGCCTAATAAAAACACCATACAACATCTCATTAACCATTGTGTTTACTGGGGCTGGAGACAGGGCTCAGCAGGTAAGGGCTCTTGCTGTTCTTTCAGAGGGCCCAAGTTCAGTTCCCAGCACCCATGTTGGGTGACTCACTATCTCCTAAAACTCCAACAGATCCAATGACACCCTCTTCTGGTCTGAGGATTCATGCACCTGTGCATAAGCACACACATACACATAAACAAACAAACAAAAAGTACAAGAGTACTTATCACATGTTGAAATATAGACTTGCTGAGCTAAAAAGAAAGTAGTTTGTTAATTTCACTTTTTGTTTTGTTTGAGACAGGGTTTCTCTGAGTAGCCCTGGCTGTCCTGGAACTCACTTTGTAGACCAGGCTGGCCTTGAACTCAAAAGATCCGCCTGCCTCTGCCTCCCTGCTGGAATTAAAGGCCTGCGCCACCACCCCCCAGCTCACTTGCTTTTTAATTACATGCACTTATTATGCGTATGGGTGTTCTGCTTGCATGTATCTGTGCACCACATGTATGTCTGGTACCTACAGAGGCCAGAAGGGGGCATCGGATCCCTGAGACTAGAGTTATAGACAGTTATGAGCCACTATTCAGGTGCTAGGAACTGAACCCAATTCCCCTATGAGGGCAGCCAGAGCTCTTAGCCATTGAGCCATCTCTCTCAATTTTTTTTTTTGTTGTTGTTGTTTTGTTTTGTTTTTCAAGACAGGGTTTCTCTGTGTGGCTTTGCGCCTTTCCTGGAACTCACTTGGTAGCCCAGGCTGGCGTCGAACTCACAGAGATCCACCTGGCTCTGCCTCCCGAGTGCTGGGATCAAAGGTGTGCGCCACCACCGCCCAGCAATCTCTCTCAATTTTTAGAGAAGGCAATTAAACAATTTCAAAGCATAAATGAGGTCATCCCACTGCACAGCACCTGTCTAGCCCTTCCTTCAGAAGCAGCATGGAGAGGCCAGAGGAGGGGTTGGTACTCGGTACTGACGGAGCCACGCCTCTCCAACAGCAGCAGCTAATGGTGGACTTCACACACACCATCACTGAAACCACCAGTGAGTCTCTGTACCCCCAAATTCTACAAACACATACAAATGCAGGTGACATTTGAAAACGGTATGTACACATCCTTTAATGTTGTGATTCCTACAATTAATCCAGGTCATTACAAACACATTTTGTGTTTCGGTTAAGGATCAGAGGAAGTGGGAGCAGGGGGCATCTTGAGACGTCACCACAGCATCCTGTACACAGGGTGGCCACAGCCTGGCATGTGTCCCACACACTGTCCTGATTTAGAGGGGACACATGGAAAGAAGAGGACAAGGGAGATGGCGTCTAGCCGATCTAGTCACATAATAACGGCTTCAGAAGTGATTAACAGGCTGGGCAGGGTTGTGGAGCCTATCATTCCAGCTCTCTGAAGGCAGAGACAGGCAAGATCTCTGTGAATTCATGGCTGGGCCAGCCTCATCTACACATCACGTTCCAGGATAGCCAAGGATACATAGAGACCCTGTCTTTAAAAAAAAAAAAAAAAAAAAAAAAAAAAAAAAAAGCCAGCCAAACAAACCGGCTAACGATAGCCAACAACCCTTGCACAGAAGCAGTGTTCTAAAGCAGCGCTCTGAGCCGGGCTCAGTCTCTCACCCCTCACCACTGATGCAGAGGACTAAAATAAGATTTACTTGAGGTTAAAATAATTCCCACTCGCAAAGCTATCTCATACATGAACAACAACACAAAGTGATACAGAAAACAAAACATCCATTTTCACAATCTGTACACTATTTTTTTTTTAACCAGAGATGACTTTTAGTGCCAACTTCCATCTATCTCAACAAGTAAACCTTGCATGTCAGTGTAAGCCAGGAGTCCCTCAGCAGTCAGGAAGGTTGGCAGTGCCAGCCTGAAGCTCAGATAGTATTCCAGCCCAGCGGGGATTGATCAGAAAACACACTTCAGGTCACTGGAGCGCCCAAGCCTGCCGACTGTCCTTGGAAACACTGCCACACAGTCAGTCACACAACCCAAGCGAAAGAGATCGGGAGAAACAAGCGACAGGTTGTCAGAAGCAAGGACCTTCCACAAACCAGGAAGCTGGCCCAAACTGGAGCCGAACTTTAGGTAGCCTAGTCTGGCCTTGAACCCCATCCTCCTGTCTATCCTCGGGTGCTGAGATTACCAGCATGCACTACTCTGCCAACTACACATATATTCTTGGGAGGAAAAGGAGGAATGGAAGGAGACAGGTGGTTTGAGTGATTAGAAAGCGATGATGTAAATGACACGCACAGACTCTGGTAAGTGAGTGTTAAAGGTGGACAAACACAGGGAAGGTGAGAGGTGTTCATCCCCACTGTCCTGTCTACCTACTATGCACTAGTCACACAGGCAGCACCGTGGATCCAGCCAACAGGCAGCGGCCGGCAAGGCAAGGGAACCGTAGTCCCAGCTGCTGGTGGAATCTGTTGGAAAGGGACTTGGTGAGCCAGATGTTCTGAACCTTGTGAAACCGTACCAGAACATTTAGCACATAATTGTGAGGCCCAGAAACTGACAATGGAGGAGCAGCATGTGAGAAACTGGAAGGACCCAAGAAGGCTTTAGCAGGAGGGCTGTCCAGCTTCCTGGGTAATTCAAGACACCAGAGTGCCTCTGCTCTAGAACGCATCTCTGTTCCCATGTGGACTAATCTCAGAGGCTAGGCTAGTGCAGGGGGAAGTCAGTGAAAAGCTGAACAATCTCCCACTTGTAAGGCCTGGAAGCCCAAAGCTACCTCTGGTCTATGGGAGGGCAGTGAGTTAAGGTCCTGGTCACTGCCTTGGCCTGCGGCAACTTTAATCCCAAATCTATCAACACAGACATCCTGAGGCGGGGCGCTTGCTCAGCATCCCACAGTGAATGAGAGGCAGAACCAGGCCTGAAGTTAAGTGAGTTTGTACCTCCCACCCAGGCAGAGCAGGAAGCAGAGTCACCAGTTAGTTGTCCTCTAGGAAGTGCTTTTGAGGAACACAATCCCAGTTCCAGACTTAGGTCTTGGTCCTGCAGCAATTGAGGAACCCAAATTTCCTTATGCTGTAAGAAAGCTACCTGGAAATCCAGGAGGATACAGGCTTGAAAAAAGACACCTCCCTACCCCCACAACACAGGAAACTTCCAAGAAGAGGTCGGGCAGGTCACTCCCTGCATCCCCAGGCTAGTAGAAAGGAGATGTGTATCATACTGCTACCTCCACTTCCCGGTGGTTGGTCATCTGCTCGGCGAGGGTCACATGCTCTCTGGGGGTGGACACAGAAGACTCAGATGCCTAGCATGCCACACACATTCCTTCCAATTGCAAAACTGAAGGTTCTGGAGGAAGCTCCCACCACTCTTCTGGGGCCTTACTGGAGGAGTGTCACACTCCTTCCAAAATCTTAGCACACACACAGACATAAATGCACACGCCCAAATCAACTTTCTCCCAACAGGGCAGCTATTCCATGTACTTCAGAAATGTCTGAACAAGGTAAGGGAAAAATTACCAGAGATGCTTGTCTCCGGTTAAAATGTCAAGTTGAACATGGTGGTACATACCTGTAATCCCAGGATCTTAAGTTCAGGGGCAGCCTGACTAGAAACCCAGAAAAACAGCGGAGGGGAGGGAGGGTCAGTCAGTATTGAGCTTGCCTGGCTGGCAACACTAAGTTCTGAGCTGGAAGTCCAGCACCACATGAAGCTAGCATGGTGAACCAGACACGGTGACTCATGCCTGAAATCCCAGCATGAAGGACATAAGAAGATGCCGGAGGAACAGAAATCCAAGACCATGTGTGTACGTACACACACACACACACACACACACACACACACACACACACACAGCCAGGCATGGTGGCAGCCTGAAACCCCAGCACAGAATCAGTGGAAGCGGGTGGAAGATACGTTTGGTCATGTACACATAGGGACTTCGAGACCATCCTAGGTTACCATGTGTACTACATGTACACAGACACATCACACAGAGCTACATTGTGAAAACGTGTGTATATGACCTTGCAGCGGCTCTATCATTATGGTTATTTTAAAACAATAAAAATTGGAATGTCTTCCCAGCTTTCGTGTTTGTCCTATCAGTTCTGATATCCGGGGGTGGGGACGTGGCTTCAACTTTCAAAGTCCTCCTGTTTCCATGTGCTGGTTAGTTTTATGTCAACTTGACACACACTAGAATTATCTGAGAGGAGGGAACCCCAGTTGAGAAAATCCTCCATAATATCCAGCAGTAGGGTATTTTTTTAAATTAGTAGCTGCTGTGGGAGGGCCCAGCCCATTGTGGGTGGGGCCATCCCTGGGCTGGGTATGTAGATTCCCAGCAAGCCACAGGAAGCCCCAGGGAGCCAGCAAGCAGCACTCCTCCGTGGCCTCTACACCAGCTCCTGCCTCCGGGCTCCTGCCCTGACTTCCTTCAGTGGACTACAATGTGGAAGTATAAGCCAAATAACTCCCTTCCACCCCAGCTTGCTTTTCCTCAAAGCAGGAGTCACCCTAACTAAGATAATCAGCTCCCCAAATGCTGGGACTTTGAGTTTGGGTCAACACATGCAATCCCCCCCCCCCCACCCCCCCCCCCTTTTTTTTTAAAAAAAAAAACAAGGTCTTGCTTTGTTGCCTAAACTGGGCTAAAATCTGCTATGTAGCCAAGCCTGGCCTTGATTTGGGACTAATCCTTCTGCCTTGGCCTCTTCATGACCATGACCTCTTCACCACTATGACCAAATATCTTGTTTATCTGAGATTGGGTTTAACTCTATCTCCCAAATGCTGAGACAATGATTACAGGTATGGCCGACACGCAGCTGCAAATGTTTTTATTATATTTATTTATATTCATGTGTATATGTGGGGGTCAGAGGTCAACTTATAGGAACTGGTTCTCTCCTTCCACCACGTGGGTCCCAGAAATAGAACTCAGATGGTCAAGCTTGATAGCAAAAATACCTTTAAGCACTGAGCCAGCAGCAAATTCTTTTGTTTGTTTTGTTTTTCGAGACAGGGTTTCTTAGTGTAGCCTCTGACTGTCCTGGAACTCACTCTGTAGAGCAGGCTGACCTTGAACTCAGAGATCCACCTGCCTCTCCCTCCTGAGTGCTGGGATTAAAGGCATGTGCCACCACCACCTAGGCATCAGCAAACTCTTGACACAGACCCATGAGATTTTTTTTTCTTTCAGAGAGAGAGAATTAACCAAAGCTAGCTACTACTAGAAGGGGGGAAATGCACCGAGGAAGTAACTTTATTAGTGTCCATCCGGATTAACATAACAATCTTTCCTACACACTCACGTTCTAAAGACCTGGGACTAGACCTTTCTATCACCCACAGGGCCTCAAATACTTGAAACATCTGAGCCCTAAACAGGTCAACAAAGCAAAGGTCAAAGCAGAGAACCGGCCGAAGGGAGGCGGACATGCAAGGATGCACGCATGCACGCACGCACGCACGCATGCATGCATGCGCATGCATACATACGCCTGCTCTCACTTCAGTCCATCCTCTGTTGAGTATCCAAAGAGCTCTGGCCGTGAAGATGCTGGTGTGGAGAGCCCCAGGAGCCTGTTAATCACAAACTATACAAAAAGCTGAGCAGAACACACAAGGGAACAAACCAAATGTGCCCAGACTCAGTGGCCTTTGGTCACTGTTGTTTTGTCCACCATACAAAGCCAGGAAGTCAAGATCTACACATTCCCTAAACAGAAGACTTCCAATCTTAAATTGGCAAGAAGAGATGGGCATTAAATTATGTGTAGAATTCAAAATCAGTTGTTCACTATAAGGTTACCCAATTAATAGAAACACACCTCAAAGTTCACTGGGGATATCTCAACTATGGAATTTTAAAAGGCCATAAAGCAGCTGGAGGGAAATATGCCGAAATGCTAATTACCTCCAATTAACAGGGTTATGGATGATTCTTCAGATTTTTCCTCTACTTTCCAAATATCCTATAGTAAGTATGAAACTCTTTGATACAGAAAATTAATGTTCGGGGGTTGTTTTGTTTTTTGTTTTTGAGACAGGCTCTCACTACACAGCCCCGGCTGGCCTGGAACTATGCTGACCAGGTTGACTCGAACTCACAGAGATCTGCCTCCCTCTGCCTCCCCAGTGCTGGATCAAAGGTGAGCATCACCCGTCCTCGCTCCATTTTTCAGAATGAGCTAAATTTCTGAGGAAGAGCAAGTCTGTGGATGCAGAGTAGGGCAGAGCTCAGCTAGTCACTCACAGGCAAGCCACTAAATAAGGGAGTTAACAGTCTAGCAGACATCAGCCTGTGGCCCATGGGTCACACTGGGAACTGCCGCTCAACAAAAGACAGGCTGCAAACTTGAGACATTGGAATGTTTTTTCTTTTTCTAACCTGACTGTGCCTATCTTCATCATGAACTTCATAAATGTGAGTATCATGTCACAATCTCAAAAGGCTGGACATGCCCGGATGAAGTCAGCAGCTCACTGGCGTGAAAACATCCTATTGCTGGGTGTCTTGGGAGAGTGATGGACTGTTAGATGTGGTCTCTTCTTTGGAGTTCCCAGGGAGCTGAGGAAGGTGGATGGGAGCTAAGCAGAAAAGGAGCCGAGTAAGGCTGGCCAGGTGGAGGTGAGCAAGGAGGGAGCTAAGCAGGAATGTGACCAGGGACACGGTCTGAAGAAGCAGGATGGACACCTCGTGTGGCAATTCCTCCGCCCTCGCAGTCCCCAGGTTACAGAAGAACCGTGCTCCAGTCTGCCAGGGGGTGGACGGAGCGGCACAGTACCCACACTTGGAGTTCTCTGAAGTCTGCCAGAAAAGGACAAATGAGACCCTGTCTCCCGCTCGTCACACAGGACGAGCGGCAGGCCCAGAAGAACTCGGGTCTTTGTGAAACTTACAAAGTTCAATCCCAGCCAGCTACTCTGGATTCTGCACCATTAAATCAGAAACCGCCATGAGGGGTTGCCAGCAGGCTACCGTGCAGGTCAGGGGCTGACCCAAGCTGTCCTTACCTCAGGCCAACCAGACACAAATCCATCTCACCTCAAGGTCTGTTTCCACATGTCAAGCTCTACACTCACTACCAGATGGATTACGGTGAGAGCAGGAAGTCACTGGAACCCAGTTTCTTGTGACTGAGGATTGATAGTCCCTCACACACACAAGGCAAAGCAGTATAACTGCTCCAACCATGCCAAAGATGACATTACTAAAACAAACTCAAGGATTTGGAAGGCTTAATAATGAAAACTAAAAGCTGCCACACTGCGAGGCCTGGCTTCACGACAGCTTTCTGCTACTAGTCAGACCACTTTTAAAGGACAGCTAGATCAGTGTGTGTGGAGCTGGCTCCACATTCCAAGGGGTTTGTTTACACACGACCCTCACACCAATCTCTACTGCGTAAAGGGAGACAAAAGGGTCACCCTCTGGACCTCACTTGGGAGGGTGTGACAGGGACTAGGAATTAAGAAGGGTTGGGTGGACTCCCAGGTTGGCACTCACTCCAGTCTTCTGAGGAGACTGAACTGAAGCCTGGTGGTCACTTTCCCTAATCCCACAGGTTCAGATGCCTCAACCTGTCAACCAGCCAGAGGAGCCCTCTGATGACCAAAGGAGGGAATGGACTAGTGAGCCCACCCTTAAGAAAATGAAATCTGGCCAGATATGGTGGTACATGCCTTTAGTCCTAGCAGCTGGGAGGCAGAGGCAGGGGGATCTCTTTGAGTTCAAAGCCAGCCAGAGCTGCACAGTCAAGACCCTGACTCAAAAAAGAAAACAGAATTTGGGCTGGCAGAATGGCTGACAGTTGAAGGTCAGAGAGGTCTCAAATTCCACGGAACTAGTTATAGATAGTCGTGCAATGCGACGTGGGTGCCAAGAACCAAACCTGGGTCCTCGTGAGAGTCACTGTCACTCTGAGCCGCCGGGCCATCTCTTCAGCCCTTTAGAACACCTACCATTTAATACCCAGACAGTTGCTACCCTGCCTACGACTTAATTCCTTCTGTGAAAGTGAACACAACCACCTCACCTCTGAACTGTGCAAAGTATAACCAGTATAAAGGGCACGGAGGGTATGCATAACAGAGTTTTGTGGAGTTTGAGGACAGTCCGGTCTACAGTCAGTCAGAGGCCAGCCAGGAATACATAGTGAGTCCTGGTCTCAATAAACAAACAAATGAGGAAGTAAGTGCCTGCCATACAGCACTCAACACAAAGTCTTCAACAGCTTAAGGCCGGACAGATGGTTCAGTGGGAAGATGTTTAGCATCCAAATTGAGTTCAATCCAAAGGGCCCTCATGCTGAAAAGAGAGGACCAATTCCTTGAAAGTTGCCTTGACCTCCACACATGCACCATGACACTCAGGCACCTGCAGTCACACAGACAGACAGACAGACAGACAGACAGACACACACACAGACACAGACACACACAAATTTTAAAGTAATTTATTTTTTTTTGAGACAATCTCACGAGCCCAGCTGCCCTTAAATTCATGATCCTCTTGCTTCCAATTCCGTAGCACTGATTTAAAAAGCATGTGCCATACTTTACAGCCTTTAGTGATAATTTTTTGAATTTTTTTTTATTTTTGGTTATTTTCTTTTTTCTTAAAAGAACTGCAAAGTTAAAACAAACGTCTTCAAGTTTTACAAACTTTATTCTTTCAACTGAAAGAAACCAGCGGAGGGAAATGAAATCAAACGTCTTCCCCGCGGACTGGAGGACGGTTCCCATGCCATCTGCCCTCACGGGGTTTGTCTCTGGGTTCACAGGTCGGCTGAGCCTCGGCACTCTCACAGCCGGCGCTCTTGGCAGTGGTGTCCTACCCATGGGATCTGCAGGACATGTTTGCAATTTGTTTCTATTTTTAGACACATCTGCAAATGCACTTTGAGAAACACCAGTCCTCAGAAAACCAGAGCAGTCGCCCCTGTGTTTTCCTAAAGCTCTGAGTGTCCCTGCCGGCCTTCTGTAGTCAGCACACAATCTCATCTTCCAGCAGACACCCAGCTCAGCCACACACCCCTGCACACCGGCCCACACGCCTGGGGGCCACCGTCTAACTAGATGGTCCCTGAGCTTTCTGAATCCGCCTGAATGTCTTATCTTCCTCTCTAACAGGTTCTACTTAGGGCCTCTTTAGCCTCGGGAGAACTCTCCCTCAGATCTGGCATCCAGAAACAGGCTCACAGAAGGAGGACAGCATGCTCCCGCATCCACTTTCGAGCTGGACAAAGGGGCCTCCCTTTCCTAAGGGACAGAAGTGGAGTCTTCTTTGTGTTGCCCACTTTTTCAAGTGTCCTGTCTTGGGAGCACATGAGCTAATTAGTGTTCTGGGCACAGCCTGCTGCTCCAGGCAAGCTTTGGTCCGGCGCTTTGCTAGCGCCATGCTCAAAGCAACAGCCCTTGCACACGAGCACCTCATGCAGCTGTCTTCACGATCCCTGACAAACGAAAATGAGATGGGCAAAGGAGAAAAGGCCATGAGCAAAAAACAAAAAAACCTAAGAGTGTGGCCAGATCGGGTATCTGGGTCAGGAGTTCAAGACCAGCCTGGCTACAGAGTGAAACTGTCTCACGAGCCTTCCCCTCAAATTTTAGAGCACTGACTTTAAACACATTTCAAGAAAAGTCTCCGCTGGTGGCATGGGATGGTTGGTGGTACACTGACTATAATCCCAGCACCAAGTAAGCAGAGGCAGGAGAATCACGGGTTCTAGTACAGCCTGGGCTACATAGAAAGACCCTGAAAAAGAGGACCTGGACTCTGGAGCACAGACCTGTACATCTGTGCTACATGACAAGAATCTGTCTCAACTCTATCCCCCAAATGAAAACAAATTTTAGTTTTAAAACAAGTTTGTAGAAGTCTGCTTTTCAGACAGAATTCTACCTAACATGCCATGCACAAAGCACCACTCCAGAAAAAAACAGTATCCTGCTTAACATACTAGAGACGGAATGCTAAAGTGCAGAGCTCTTGGCTGGACTTGTGTACACCTTGCTCCAGAACTCACAAGTTTTGGGCAGAGATGATGTTCAGAGATCTTATACTGGAGTCTCGAGTAGGGGAGGAAGGCACTTGTCAAGTCTGGAAAGGAAAAGGGCTGAAAGCAAGGTTGTGCTCACAAAATAAAAAATATTCATTTCTAGTCAGACGGTGGTAGTGGTGGTGGTACACGCCTTTAATCCCAGCACTCAAGAAGCCGAGGCAGAAGCAGGCAGATCTCAGTGAGTTCAGAGCTAACCTAGTCTACAAAGCGAGTTCTAAGACAGCCAGGGTTACACAAAGAAACCCTGTCTCCAAAAAAAAAAAAAAACAACTTCTCTGCACACTTGGGGTGGGAGGGGGGAGGAATTTATCATCTAGGATAGGACAAATGGCTGAGTAAGTAAAGGTGCTTGCCACCAAGCCTGATGACCTAAGTTCACTGTCCAGAACCCACATCCATGTGTATTACATTTTTTTTTATGATCCAGAAGTGAAGGTGGCTCACTACTATAATCCCAACATCTGGAAGGCTGAGGCCGATCATGAGTTCAAGGTCATATTTCGCTGTATAGTGAGTTCAAGGCCAGCTTGGACTACCTGAAACCCTGTCTCAAAAAACAAAAACAGGTGTGTTAGCATGCTTCCATACCCCAGCACTCAGAAGCAGTGATAGGGGGAACTTCCCCAAGTTCTGGCAGTTGGTTTATACAGCAAGTTCCAGGCCAGCCAAGGGCTAGAAAAGACAGTGCGAATACATCTCACTAAACACGACAGAAAAGTTCGACGACTCCAAAAATTAATTTCTTTGACAACTCTAATTATGGTGGTCAGTAATATGTATGTACAGTTTGATTAGCGTGGCATTCATCGTCTTCCTTACCAAAAAGAGCCACACTAATAAATATATAAATAAACAAGCAAATAAATAAGCAAGCAAACCAATCACTATTCCCCATACAAATTATTGCTGGCTGGCTACCAACCTTGACATATTTGAAATGTTGGTGCCAATATAATTCACGAAAGCATGTTGTTCCCTACCTGTCACTCCAGGGATTTTCTAGGCAATTCTAAAAATCAATAGACAGGACACTCCTACAAGATCTTAAATTTTCACCCAATGAAACTTCTGTCACGGTTGAGTCCAATTTTCCTCTTCCTAAATAACACTCTGCTAAGCACCCTTCCTTCGGTGCCAAAAGGTTCCCAGGTAGATAATGTGCCCATCTCTAACAGACTGGTGGAATCTGCCATTCTGTTCAGGGTCCTAACTGCTTTTCTTCTCTTGTATGTGGAGAGAAAAGAACATTAAGCTTTCCTGTTAAGTAACTTCCATAAGACAGCACATCTGACGTGGGCGTGGTAGTGCACCATGAGCATGGAACCCCAGCACTAGGAAGGCAGGGGTACACCGGGCATGGTGGCCCACACCTTTAATCCCAGCATGAGGGGGTAGAGGTGACACCTACCCACCAAACAGGTGGATCCCTGAGTTCGAGGCCAGCCTGGGCTACAGAGAAACCTTGTCTCCACAGTCAGACAAAACAAAACAAAAAGCAGAACGGGTACCCCAGTCTGGGATACATAGTGAGAACCAGTCTCAGAAAGTAACAAAAGCCAGGCAGTGGTATTGCATGCTTTTAATCCACCACTTGGGAAGAGGCAGGTAGATCTGAGTTCAAGGCCAGCCTGGTCTACAGAGCAGTTCAAGGACAATCAGAGCTCCGAGACACTGTTTCAAAAACACCAAACAACAACAAAAAGGTGGAATACACCTTTAATCCTAGCATTTGGGAGGCCTAGGCAGGTGAATCTCCATCAGTTCAAGGCCAGCCTGGTTAAATATCAAAGTTCCAGGCCTCTCAAAGCTACATAGTGAGACCCTGTCTTTAAAATCCTAACAGTTTTAAAAAAAAATACACAAAAACCATCTCTGATAAACCCCATATGGGTGACAGGTACTGTGATATAAGATTTTTTTTTCTTTGCTTTTTTTTTTTTTTTTTTTTTTAGGTTTGTTGACAAGAACCTTTACTTGCTGAGCCATTTAACTGGCCTGTAACAGATTTTTTAAAGCTCTGCAGCTATTTGTTGATTTCAATGCTCAGGAACACATCAGCTACCCAACTAGCAGGAACTCGGAGCTCTGACCTCATCTTTTCCCCACCCCCATTTCAAGAGAAGTCCTCAGTTCATTTCCACATTTAATGATTGCCTACCAAGTCTTACCAAGTCCTGAGTTGGTCTGATATAAATGGGAATATAAAGGTTTGAATCCCCCCCCCACACACACCCCCATACAGGGTTTGTCTGTTTAACAGTACTGGCTGCCCTGGAACTCGATTTGTAGGACCAGGCTAGCCTCAAACTCACAGAGCTCCATGCACCCGCCTCTGCCTCCTGAGTGCTGGAATCAAACGCATGCACCACCACCGGTAGTAGTTAGAATTTTTTAATTTGTAATATAATGATTTGGGGGCTGGGGATGTAACTTAGTTGGTAGGGTGTTTGCCTAGCATAACTGAAGCCCTAGTTCCCCATCGAGCACCTCAAAAATTGGGTGCGGTAGTGTATACTTGTAATCCCAATTGGACTAGTGAAGGAAAATGAGGAGTGCAAGATCACCCAAGCCGACCTAACAAGTTTTAAAGCAGCACAGGCTGTCTCAAAAAGGAAAAAATTCCTGCCCAAATCCTAGTTATTCAGGGAAGCTGAGGTCCTGTGAGCGATACAAAACTGTAAACTAGGGCTTGGAGAGATGGCTCAGCGTTTAAGAGCACTTGCTGCTCTTGCAGAGGACATGGATTAGGTTCCCAGCACACACGTGGCGGCTCACAACCATCTGTAACTCCAGTTCCAGGGGATAAAACGCTCCTCTGACCTCCAGGAATATGAGGCATGCATGTGGTGCGCATACATATACATACAAGCAGTCAAAACACATGCACGGGAAATACAACTTAAAAAAACAAAATAAAACAGCAACTATAAATTAAAGGTAGATGGTCACAAAAGAAAGAAAAAAAAAACTGCGGGTATGTAAGTGGAACAGGACAACCAAGAATCCTGTCTTACCATCTTGGCCATGCCAAGCTTGCCACAAATACTCCACTCGCCTCCGTTTCCTGAAGCCTTTAGCTTTCTGGCACGCTACCCCCTAACCCGTGACGTGTTTTGTAGGAAAACATTCAAAAGTTACTTTTAAAAAAGTTTTCTGACTCCCAAACACTTAAGCCTAACTCAGAGCATCTTAGGGCCTCCACCTCCACAATTCTCCCAAGTGGGCCACCTGAGTGATCAAACTTCTACTGCACTGAAAACTTAAAAAAACCCAAAAACCCAAACCCCACAGACTCCGATGCGCCCGCCCCGGCACAGAAGGCCCTCACAACTCGGCCCCGCACAGCCCCCGCCCCAGGCAGGGTCA
>CABHPQ010168805.1:6956-29477 GCA_902168405.1 Peromyscus aztecus
TCTCTCTCTCTCTCTCTCTCTCTCTCTCTCTCTCTCTCTCTCTCCCTTTGTTCCTTTGTCTCTTTGTTTCTTTTGGACAGTACAGAAATGTTAGATAAGATACTATCTCCTCTTGTTTGCTGACTATGTGTCTTCTGGTGCAATTGTGAATTTGCATGTTTCTTTTTTCCACTTCCTTCTTTTTCAAATCACTTCCTGGATGGCCTTATCACCCACCACCCATGTTTTTAACTCCAGCTTCCTAAACTATTTTTTATCTATATGAAATAAAGACACCTCTGGGAGCGAACCACACTCTCTACCTGCCTAGCTCCATTTATTTGCTAGTTTCTGTGGGACCTGGATAGCTAGGGTCATCTCTGATGCTTAGAAGGCATGCTTGTTCAACAACAAGAAAATACATGGTCAAGGTATAAACCTTCCAAATAGTCAGGACATGATGATCTGTTCCAGTTTGTAACAAATTTATTTCAGGGACACTTTTCACAAAAACGTACATCAGCTTGTGTTTGTCAGTCATGGGCCAGTGTAGAAAAGCTGGGGGAAATGACATTTGAGAGTGGAATCTCAGCAAGTATGAATTCACTTGGTCTGAAGCCAGGGCTTCAATGTTCATCTCATATTAATTTCCTGTACAGCTTAAAGTAAACCAAAGTAAATTAAAATGAAATGTGTGACCAAAATCACAGAAGTATTCTGAAGTCTAAAGAAACTCTGTCCCTAATGCCTGTGATAGTTCACAATTGCAGAGGAAACCAACTTAAAATTCTGACCCTTAAGTCACTTAGATCTTGCACTTTCTGGGCAAAAATCCAAGGTTTAACTACAGGTAGGTCATTTTAGTGGCTGAGGGACCAAGGGGAATTAGAAATGCTTTGTCCACACAGATGCTGCTTATGGAAGACTATGTCTCCTCTTGTCATAGCCCCAGAATTATTCACTCATCAAGTTCTTCACGTTGATCACAGTTTAAAAGTAATAAAACATGTGTCATCCATAGCTGTGCATTCCATAAGCTTAGCCTTCACAACGCAACTAACGTCTTTAAAAATGTGTAGGAATACTTTCTTTGCATTTTCTACACAAAATATTAACACATATAGCTGTAGTGACCAGAAACTGTATGTAAACCCAATTTTTAAATTTCTGTTGGGATATTCCATGCTTGCATTTAGTAAAGAGGATGTTTGAATGCTGATAGAGATAGAAAAATGCAAAAGAAATTGGGATGAAATGATGGTAGAGAAATGAAATGTTTTTCAAAGTACTTTGTCATGTTAGATAATGAATATACAGGTCATAAAATAAAACAGCAAATGGTTTCCTACACATAGTATGTTTGAAGGTTTACATTTTTAAATATTTAGTTTTAAAAGATTTCCACACTGAAGTGTAAAGAATGTTTCCAGTAACACGCATGTTTTTCTTAAACTTCGAGATTGGTGATGATTTTCATAACTGAAAGCACTTAGTGAACCCCCTCAGTGAAACTGCCCTTCCCTCCTGTTATAATTCTCTTGGCACCTTCTTATATTTACCAAATAGCAGATACCATCAGTACACATGCACAGTTTACAGAGAAACCTATTCTCTTCAGTATTTGATAAAGCCAACTTGAAAGGAATCCACATTCATGGAGTTTTATCATGTGAATAGAATATAATGAATCTCAGGGTAATGACTACAGGTACAAGGTTGGTAGGTCAACAACATTTATAAAAAGCACTATCTCAATCAAGCTGTCCATCACTGAGCCTCCCAGCACACTGTGGTGCAGGAACACTTACACACAGGACAGGAAAGGACCTTCTACACTCTTCATTTCAGTTACTGAAAGGTTCTCTAGCTGTGACCAGAGGCGTACATCATGAAAGGTCATCGTGGTTGCTCAATCGATTTTCCTAACACTAATTTTCTCCACTAATAAGATTGATTAAAGTTTGAAGGTTTGTAAAAGAGTAAACATATTAGATTTTGCTATGAAGCAAAAAATACTAGGGTATTGAAGCAAAACCCTAAACTCTAAATTTTTTTAATTAATTAGCTTTAAAAAAAAAGTCTCTTCAAAAGTTACAGAGTTGACGTCTAATACCTGTACTGACTTTTTCAGAACACACTCAAATTACAATCACAAATTCATAACGAAAGCAAGCTTCGCCTCTGCCTCACAGGCGC
This sequence comes from Peromyscus aztecus, assembly GCA_902168405.1. Lineage (NCBI taxonomy): Eukaryota > Metazoa > Chordata > Mammalia > Rodentia > Cricetidae > Peromyscus > Peromyscus aztecus. The sequence continues at coordinate 9,132 of CABHPQ010168805.1, forward strand.
AAGCTTTCCCCTCGAGTCTGATACTGTGGGTTTTCAGCATGCTGACATGATTTCAGAAGTCTAAGTCTGAATGCGTACAACACAATCATTCTGCAGGCAGAGGACTTAAGGCACAGCACCAGCCTGTAGAAGGGCCACCATGACCTGATGCTGTCTGCTCCTTTCAATCCAATTGAAAACAAATGAAAGGATCATGAAGAAGGGGAATTTCTCCATTCACATATCTTGAGCTACCCCAGTTCACGTAATCAAAAGACTTCTCCTCTAAATAAATGATTGTCAAAGCCCAGTATTTATCATGAAAGGAAACAATTACAAACAATTACAATTTGGGGCTGCCTGACAACTCGCACATGCACGTGTTAGAAATGGAAAATTCTTTTGTTGTTTTAATTTGTAATCCCCACCCCCATTTTTCTCATGCATATTATGCATATTTTTTAAAAAATTATAAAATTTGGATTCATAATTATTTTGATGGGGAAAATTATTTTAAAAAGAAAACCTAAATCTCAGAAAATGAACTCCAAATTTATTTTGTACAAATTCCAGGGCTCAAACAACTTTTTTCTCCTCTAGAAAAAAAAAATAATGCTAAACTAATTTTATAATACCCCAAATGGATCATGATATGAACGGCTCTATTTTACTATATTTTTCCAAGTTATGTCATAGATATTCATCTTTTAAAAAGTAACAAGCTGGAAATCCTGTAACATCTGCATTGTAGCAAAACAAAGTGTATCTTCTCAAATCAAAATCACTATGAAATGTTCATCACACTTTCAGGAAACTTAAAGGTAGAAGTAGCTCTCTTAACTGCTCTGTTTAAAGTGTACATGTCTGTCTAAAAATCATCATCCAATGTCAATGAAGAGGAGCTGATGCAAAATATACCCAAGACTAATGAATGTGAAAATTCAAGGCATCGAAAACTATGATGGAAGGGACACTCTTACCATGAAATATGGGATTTCTGCCTATATATTATATTCTTAATTACTCAAATCACTTATTTTGCCTTTATCTTTTCACATGTTAAGACAGTGCCACTTTCCTTTTTAAGTTTGTGGAACACAGTACCACTGACTCAATGCCATCTTCCCCTCAGGCACACTTCCCTGACTCAAGACTCCCATGTGTAGAATGACTTTGGTAGTCTCAAATGCCCCCCAGAAAGAGCAGGTGATGGCTGTAAGAGCATTAAGGACTCATGACATTATAGTAAGAATAAAGTTGATCAGTAAACAACAAAAGTCTTCCCCCCAACCCCAGGGACTTTCAGAGAGATTACAAATGATAAACAGACAAGAAGTGAGCACACTATCAGGAATCTGTGCTTTTAGCATGCCAGAGGATTCACATGAAACTCCAGAGAGAAATTAATAGTGAACCAAAGCTCAGTAGGTCAGAATGGAACACCAAGTCACACAAACAGTGGAGATGGAGAAATGTCAGACTGATGTTACTATAAAGTTGTGCATCGGCCAGACCTTTTATATCCACTTCTGCATTCATGATTCTTCCATACTAAGCTTTGGAGATACTCAAGAAATAGAGGGCCATCACCTCCTCCTCAACTGCATATGTTCATGTCATTGGTAGACAAACTTCACCCAAGTATCCTTGTATAGTTAATATTGGCCTTTCTTTTCTTTTCCTTTATTTTCTTTTCTCTCTTTCTTTTCTCTTCCTTTTTCTTTCTTTCTTTCTTTCTTTTTTTCTTTCTTTCTTTCTTTCTTTCTTTCTCTCTCTCTCTTTCTTTCTTTCTTCCTTCCTTTCTTTCCTTCTTTCTCTCTCTCCATTTCCTTCTCTCTCTTTTCTTTCTTTCTCCTTTCTTTCCTTCTTTCTTCCTGCTTTTGTTTGTTTCACTTTGTTTTTGTTGTTGCTGCTGTTCATTTGCTACTAAAAACCATGCAACAGCTCCTTGTTTAACATCCTATTCTTGCCTGTTTAACTCTAGAGCAGCACAAAGTCCCTGTATTCTTAGATTCTAGTGGAACAGACAGGCAACACTTTAATAAGCAACAGGATGTTATATTTTTATAAAGCTAAATGAGAGGAGGGTAAGTTACAGGAAATTTGTTACTTTAGATGGTGTGATAAAGAAAGCTGTGTTTGAGAAAATATGTGATCAGAAACCCGAAAAGAAATTGAGAAGTAAGCCATGAGGAGTTTTAAAGGATTAACAATACAGTTTTGAAGAGAGGGAATCTATAGGGTGATTAATAATGAGTGGGGATGCCATTGCGATTGATGTGCCATAAGATAGAGGCTGAAAAAGGTGTCAATCACATGGTGGCCAGGGTCCAGGTGATGCAGCTTGGTAAGTGCTTTAGAAAAATGCTACAGCAACATTCATTATTGCTAGGCCAGTCTCCCAAAGGTGCTGTCACTCATCAACATTCTCTCTATGAAAACAGACCGAGTGTCTATGCTCAGCTGGGTTGGAGCATCTACAAAGCTGTCAGCCGGCCATTTCAGTTTGCTTTTGAAAATCTACTCGTACCTTGAAATGGTGTGAAGAGAATAACGTTATAAAAGCTGTCTGAACACAAATATTCCATAGTGTCTGCTGTGTCTTTCAAGCCCAATGTACCTAGATATTAGACCCACTGGCAGGAAACAGGACAGTTTCACAGGCTGAGAAATTCTAGTATAATCTCAAATCCAGTAACCTCTGGAATAATAATTGCTGGGGCTAAAACAGGAACTTCAGATTAGTTTGGCCAACACAAAGGTATTTGACAGAATAAGTTGCTGAAAGGCCCAACATAAATCAGTGAGACATAATTTTCTAGGTTTATGTTAGATGGAAATGGCCTTGCAAATACTTATTATGTACCTCAGTTTACAATGGAGTTACTTCCTCATGGGTGATGTTCAAAAAATTGAATATATTTATGGAGAAAGGCAAGGGAGTGGTAAGTGATATAATTATAATATAAAAACCTAAAAATATTGAATATATTTGACATATTTATATACAATGACATATATACATACAATACATACAAAATATATTAGAAGCCTCTCATCTTATTGCATGTATATTGAAAATGTATTTAGTTTGTACACCTGCCCCTCCAAACACCTCAGCTTAACAACATAGTGCTTTGTTTGGACCAATTCGTCACTCACCCTCTTCATCTCACGGCTAGCTATTCACTGTAGCTCCAGCCATTGCCAGCACCATGAGCATCCTGCTGCAGGTCACTATGCTAAGAAATGCAAAATGTCACAATCCTATGCACACTCCAACTAAATGGGCATTGTTTTGGTAAGCCTTCTTGCTAAATTGTTGTCTTCAACCGTAATTGTTATAAAGCAATTTAAACCAATAAATATGTCCATGATGAGTAAGTAGAGAAGGAGTTTGTGTTCGTGGTGGCCATGCAAACTTGTCTCAAAACTTCTAGTTTCTGCTTCTTGAGTTGACAACCTTCCTTCCAAACCCAGAGCCCTTCCTCCAGTCTAGACAACAGAACCTGCTTCCATCTCACAGAGGACACTTGGGAACCCCAGATCTGTCTCATGTCACTCACACCCTATGTGATACCACATAAGCCAGGCCTGTATGTCCCCTCCACACCCCACAGAAGGGCCCCGAAGGCTCTTCCTATCTGTGAGCCAATGCCTTCACCAGATCCCACTTGAAGATACCTTCCGTCCTGTTTTCTTTTCACTTACCTTGTGAAGTCTCATCCCCATGACCCTGGTGGTGGCTTTGGGTGTTGGCTGAAGAGAAAGCAGCAGCAGTTAGGAGGTGATTTCCTGTAAAGCAGGCAATTAAACACAGCTCGGGTCAGGTCACCTCATACTCAAACCGAGAAGTCAGCAGCAGGGCAAGGTTGGGCTGATGAACTTTTTCACTGAGTTGCACCTGCAGTGGAACCTCTGGTTTTCTTTCTAGTCACTTTTCAAAACCTATTTTCCAACTTACAAATCTTTTCTGAGAACCTGCTGTCAATCATCCAGGAATCATTATTTGTACCGCCCACAACAAAATGGACATTTTAATGAAAGCATGGTTTTAACTATGAACAATAACTCATTTTTTTGGCCTGGAGACTTCAAAAATACCCTGGGCCAGGAAAAGGTGGGGGCATTCTTTGGTTCTTACTTGTGCTTGCTAATTAGATGAAGGAGAAGAGAGGGGTGTCATTTATCTTATTTGGATGAGAAAAATAGGCTGAGCTTAATGAGTTAAAAAGCTCATTCAGTTCCAAAATTCTATGTGCCAATCTTGTTGACAGTCAGGATTTGGGGCACTTAGCTTAGGCTTCAGTTCCCTACCTAGTGAGCATGGTATTCCTGAGAAAACATGAATGGATGTAGTCTAAAGTATGGGTTTCAGACTGTCAAGACTCGAGCTCTAAAGCATGTGTATTGCAGGGAATCAATTTGAAACTTAGGAAAGAGTTTGTAGTGCTTGTTAAAAAGTTCTGTCTAGTCAGACTAGATGAAGACATAGCTACTCTCATTTCAGTTTTATGTATTATAAATTTGCACATACGGCCTGATTCACTATACACTGCTTGCGGCCACTATATCTAGCAAGATAAGTGCTTTTTAACTTGTTTGTACATGTGGATATATTTTTTGATGTACATTTTGAATGTTATCTCTAGTCTTATTTTCATGAGTCCCACAAGAAGTAACAGAGTTTGATTAGTATCCATTCAAAACGTCTCTGCAAGATCTCTTTTTTTTCCCTTAGGAAAGAATAAATCAAAGTACCTCGAAATGTATCTTACATCCTGACACAAATCCCACACCTAGATTTGGCTCTTCTCTATCTTTGAGCATTCTTTGTCGTGTAAGTTTTAGTTATTTACGTTCATTTCTGAGTGGAAGTTAAAAACTCCCCACTTAGTTCACTGTAAACCAAATCACCCCACCTGGAAACAATACTGCAATTTTGAAAAGTTTAGTTCTTTATTCTCAGCTATACTTAGATCTGTTTTCTGAACTTTTCCAGGGAAGATGCAAACAAATACCCCTCACAACAGATAAGGGCACCAAGGACAGACCAAAGTCCAACCAGGCAACCCAATGAGTTTGTTGGCCTTGATTGTGGACGAAGACACATTGGTTTACAAACTTACCGGGGCATGGGTAACCCCTGAAGCACCCCAGCTACACCAAAAACTCCACCTTCTGGCCTAGAAACCATCACTAGCTCACATGCTCCCTCCACTTTCTATTGACATCCCGCCCTCTACATACGCCAGTGCTTGGTTTTTTTTTACAGTTATTCTAACCCATTCAATAAAAACCTGTACAGCATTTCCGTTTCTGTTTAGATGGCATGTTGGCAAATAGAATCATATATTAAACACACAAAACAGAGAAAAAAAGGCTTGTGATTCAGTTTGGCTATAAAATATTAACCCAAATTATTCTAGTTTCTTTGTTTGGGGCAAAGAAAGGTTTAGTTCTCAAACAGGAAATAATAATAATAATAATAACAATAAAAGTGGAACCCTATAAACACTGCAAATGAAAAAAAAGCAAGTATATAATTAATAATGCCTCACACAGTGGCTTATTTCTATCCCAGATCACAGCTACTCAATTTTAGTCTGGAAAGATAATGTGAGTGTACATCCCTCTGAATTTCTCTTCATCATTGGCCTGAGTGAATGGGAAGAGAAGCACTTCAGATCTCTTGCTTGCTATTCCTGTTGGTCTGATCAGACACAATTACTGTAGAATATTAGGTAAGGCAGACAGTGTGTGGCTTGCCAATCACGTTTACTATGGAAACAGTAGATGTTGCCACTTTTTGCCACTTCCGATAGTACTGTGAGGAATTAAGCAGTGACATTAACTCAACACAATTAGACTACAGAGACTGCGTCAGTCACCAGTTTAGGCCCCAATCCCCCAAAAAGTGGCAGGTAGAGATGCACTAGGCACGGCTAACAGCATGAGTGAGCTGGAGGCTCTGGCCAGTAGATAAGCATTTACAGGGCCTTTGTTTTTTTTTTAATTCATCAGGCCATATGCTGCCAGGCTTTCATGCAAATAGACAAAATTACAAATAATAAAAAAAGAACCAACTGTTTTAGTGGTCAGCTGTTTTCTGTCCTCATTGCTATCCATGTGAGAGGCCAGTTAATTAAAGGGGGGGTCTTGGACTTCCAGTGACACCAACCTAAGGGATAGACGCTTCAAAAGCCAAGCCTCATTCGAAGCATGTTAAACCTCTGCCCTGGAGTACAACCATGCCAAGTGTCTATTTGGCTGGGAAGCAAGGATCCTGGCCCTCCAGCTGGCCTGGACTCTGGGCCCAAGGCTCAAGTGCTCCTGCAGCTGAGGCCCATTGTCCACCGATGTGAGAAGAGATAAGAGGTTAAGTTTCATTTAGGCAGGGTTAAGTTGAGGCTCATGGGTTTATCAGATTCACGAACTTTGAGTAAAGTAATCATCTTTTGAAACAGAAAGGATTAGTCAATGCAATTTCCAGTTCTAAAACTATAAGAAAATTAGTAATTATGGGCTTTTTAGAAATCTCTAACTCTTTAATAGCAAAGACTGCAAGAAAATTTCTCCAAGCAGACTCTAAACCCTTCCCTGAAATACTTGCATTTAAAACTAAAATGTTGTTAAACTTTTGAATAATTTCTGCTCTCTCTCTCCTTATTACCAAATCTTCCAGTCTGTACAAATGGAGAGTTTCACACCCTTGATAGAATTCACACATTTGTTTCCCATTTTAAAGCAGTAAACCTCTAACCAAAAAAAAAAAAAAAAAAAAAGAAGAAGCAGACCAACTGAATTCATATCTATGTATTTAAAATAGAGCCATTCTAGAGATGTTATGTTAACGTTCATTTACACCTCTATTGGGTCACTTTGAGACAATAATTTACACCTTTTTAAAGATGATTCAAAACCAGTTGTAGTCAATTAGTGTGCAACATGTTGCCGTTTGAGAATTGTCAAAATAAAGTTATCACAGAAATACATTCAGAATGCATGTGGGTCCCCTGCAGCAAAGAGAGGGTGTGCTTAAGAGAGCCCGGGCCTGCAGAAGCCACGGCAGACAAATGTTTTGTAGGCATGTAGCAGCAATGTTCTTTCTATGCTGTCCACTCTACCATGCCACCAAACATTAGTGTATTCCTGAGTTTGATTTGCTCAACTGGCTGATTGTAAACTAACTAGGAAGGTCACCCGGGCTTTGCTCTATTGCCAAGAATGGTTACTAAATCCACTAGGCACATATCGTCATAGTGATTAGAACCTTGCCCTCACCAGATCCTCATTCATATGCCCCACCAAAATGATGAGTTCAGTGAAGAAAATTAATGTTAGTACATAGAGGAAGTTAACGTTCCCAAGGAAAATTAATCACACTGTAAATAAAATAGGGACAGAATATATTTCTGAGAAACTGTCTTAGAGACTCCCACAATTGGAAGTAGTGGCTTCCATTGTTACTGACACTCATGATCCTGTTTGCCAAATCAATTGAAAATTTCTTCTAATGTGCAAGTGCTTGCTTAGCTGGGAAAGGGAGTTCCTCCATGATACCCATTGCATATGGTCTTACACAGAATGATCCAACTTTCTAATTTAAAGCTGAGAAAAATAGAACCCAGATTGACTCTAACTTGAATGGATATGAAAGCCAGAAGTATTTATACACAGTTCACAAGGATAAGACAAAAATTTCAGACATTTTTGTTATGGGAAACCATGCAAGTGAGGCGTGGGAGAACAAACAGGCAGTGATCTCCTGTGGCACTGGGGCACTTGGAAGTTTAGTACTTTTGACGTGCAGAATTTAAAATTTGCATTTAAAGGGGTAAAAATCCTTCTGTTGTAGGAAAATCCATGCCAGAAATAGGCAAGTTTATTTGCATGGTGTAAACGAGATACTGCTATCTACTCAAGTACAAAGTGTCTATCAAACAGTGCTAAAAAACTAAGCACATACACAACGTATTAGTAAAGCCCTAGTCTTCATCAGGTAGACTACTAATGTCACATATAAATAAAATAGAGATACTCTGATACATATCAAGCAAAGATTTTAGCATCTTAGCCATTTCTTATATTCTTTCTTAGCATTAGCAATACTGTGTTTTTGGTCTTGAAATAGGGTTTCATGTATCCCTCTCTATCTAGCTAGGGATGACCTTGAACTATGATCACACCTCCTCTATTTCCTGAATGTAGGGATTATGGCCCTGTGCCAACACACCTAGGTTAAGTGGTGCTTGGGACAAGTTTCATAAATGTTAGCAAATCACTCTACCAACTGCACTACATCCCCAGCCCTAAAATTATTCACTTTACATTTTCATTTAAATTCATTTTCAACAGATACACACAAACACTAAAATGATATAGATTAATAGGGCAGTGTAATATTTTAATGCATGTATATATTATATAATGTTTGAATCTGGTTAAATGTTCCTTTTCAATTATTTACCATTGCTTTACAGTATTTTAAGTATGCAGGCCATTTTTAATCTAGAGTCACCTACACTTTTCATTCCTCTCTAACTGCAATTCAGTACCTGCTGATCAACCCTCTCATCTCCCTCCACATTGCTCTTTATAGCCTCTGCTAACACTATTTCTCAGTTTCTGAGACTGGCTTTAATAGATTTGACATACTGGTGAGACCAGGGGAACCTAGTGAGACCAGGGGGTACCTGTCTCTCTGGCTGGGCTTACTTCACTTAGCATAGTGATCTCTGTCACCATCTGTGTTGAGGCAACTGATGGAATTTAAACTCTTTAAATGACTGAATAGTTTTCCATTGCATGTAAGTACTTCATTGTCTCTATCCATTCATCAGTTGGTAGACACTGGAGTTGTTTCTCTCTTGGCTACTGTAAGTAGAACTGCAGTGGACACTGTGTTGCAGACATGTCTCTGACACACAATTTTGTTTCCTTTAGCTGTGTATCCAGGAATGGGATTGTTGGATCCTGTAGTAAGTAGGTCTACTTTTAATTGTCTGGGGACCCTCCATTTTAGTCCTCTATTGGTTATATTACATGGACGGTGGATACAACAATGAACTCCTAGTGGAGCTATTTCAAAGAATACTGCACTCTGGAGATAAATGAATCCATCCATCTATCCACCCACAAATATTGGTTGACTTTCCATGATGTGCCAGGCTTACACAAATAGTTCCCTACAGTTCACTAGACAGCCAGCCTTGGTCATTGGTGAGCTCCAGATACACAGAAAAACCTTATTTCACAAAAATAAGGTGTGTGTGGACAAGGGGTACTAGTGAGATAGCTCAGTAGGCAAAAAGCCTCTTCCTGCCAAACCTGACACTGAGTTTGATTCCCGGAATCCACAGAGTAGAAAGAGAGAACTGATGCCCCATAATTGTCCTCTGGCCTCTACAGACACCCTATGGCATAAGCATGTGCACACACACACACACACACACACACACACACACACAAACACACACACACAAAAAAAATGAATAAATACAATATAAATTCAAATAAATACAATACGAAATAATTTAAAAATATAGTGTGGAAAGTGATTGAGGAAGACATTCAACATCGATCTCTGGTATCTACATAGAAGCACACACATATGTACATATGTTCATGTAAAATGGTACTCACACACAGACAGGACACGTGAGTGATCATGCATACACACACACAAAGAATAACTGCTTGAGAAGTCGAGAGTTGTCTTAGATATCTAAAGCTGGTACCTTTCTTGTGAAAAGCACAGACTCATTCACTTATGGAACACTTCTAGATCCACACAGTCTTTACACAGCCAAACTAAGCCCTTAGAAACCATTCAACATTATTGCCTCATTTGTGTGTGTGTGTGTGTGTGTGTGTGTGTGTGTGTATGTGAGAGAGAGAGAGAGAGAGAGAGAGAGAGAGAGATGAAATTTGACTGGACTCAGTGGGCTTATCAATAGACAAACAGCTTTCACAACTGAGGAGTAGAAAACGTTGTGTATCTCAATTTGCTTTATACCCCATGTTAGTGGGACATACATCTAATGCCATGAGGAAGTCTTTGAATCCACTTCAAACAGGAAGAATCTATGTAAATAATGGCCTATTTAATGAGATCGTACATAATACTACATGGTACTCTTGCTGAATACCTGGCTTCAAGTTCCCACTCTCAAAATATAGTTTTTCCTTTCTAGATTCACTTAAGAAAATTCTTTTCCTGGGGTACTACACATATATGCATATGTGTAGACAAAATTGGTAACAATGCTTTGAACATTACAAGATGGATCACCATGACATTGTAAATCTATACAACTAGGTTTTATATTTAATTAACCACACTAGAGAGATAAAACCACAGAATACCTATAAAGCAGCTGTGACTGTTTCCATAATCCAATTTGTTCTTCAAATAAATTACAATGGTATGAGTGGGAAAGCTATTGTAACTCTTTTAGGGATAGAAGATAGGTTCAGAAAGTGTAAGCAACCTTGTCTAAGGTGACAACGGTCCACCAAAGACAGCTGAAATCTGTACTTCTCATCTCAGCCTGTGTGTTTTTATAAGAACATCTAACTCTCCACAGATGCGTCACTGAGTCATCGGTTACTTAAGCTACTGATGCGATCAGGGAAGCCATGAAGAAAAAAATCCACCCATTGTTCTTTAGAATTCTTCACTTAACTGTAAATATGATTATGTTTGTACACACATACACACACACACACACACACACACACACACACACACACTGAAATGGAGAACTCACACAAGGAATGAAAGAAGCATGTCCCTCTGTCCCTCTGCAGCCGGCCTTTCTGCACAGTGTCTCATCCACACTTGTCTCCCTTTCAAAATGTTACAACAGTGTATTCCCAGCCATTTCGGCTCCCAGTGTTGGAGCATTGTCTGTCTGGCTTACCTGTTGTGGAATATTTCTTTAACTAGGCAAAGATGTGTTACATTTGTTTACGCTGCCTTTGTTTAGACGTGTTGCTGTTTCACCTTGCCTGCCAAGGATACCTGATTGGTCTAATAAAAAGCTGAATGGCCAATGGCTAAGCAGTAGAGGGGTAGGCGGTGCTGGCAGGCAGAGAGAATAAGTAGGAGCAGGAATTTAGGTTTGGAGAGAATGAGAGAGAAAGAGAGCGAAATGCCTGGGGCCAGCCAGGCAGCCACCAGCTGTCAGACACAGAGTAAGACATACAGCATGAAAGAAAGGCAAAAGTCCTGAGGCAAAGTGTAGATGAAGAGAAACAGGTTAATATAAGTTATATTAGCAAGAAATGAGTCTAAGCTAAGTCCGAGCATTCATAACTAATAATACGTCTCCATGTCATGATTTGGGAGTTGGTTGGTGGTCCCAAAGAAAGCCCATTACCCTTATCTTCTTGCTTCCTAAGAATACTCCAAAGAAGCACATGTGAGTAGTTACAACAGAACAATTTGCTTCTAGCATAAACCTAAATGTAACGGATTTAAAGTATTACAGACAATCAGAGGCAAAAGAAGATAGGAAGATGTCCTGGGCATCCAAACTATTTCATTAGCCAGAAAATTTGCACCACTATGTTAGAGAAATTCATGGCTTGCAGCTAACATCACTAATGTGTGAGCCCTGCTCAGCTCAAGCCTGAACATAAAGGACTTTACCTTGGGATTGCCAATGGCTTGCTCAATCACGGGTATGCAAAGCTCCACTCTACTCTGTTAAATCAGAAGGTTCAGAAGCACTTCATGCTCCTGACTTCCAGAAGAGGCATGGGTAAATAATTAAGCCAACAGATCCCACTATTTTTATACTCACTGTATCATACTAAGTTAACAGGCAGAGGCCACACTGTTTCCACTGAGAAGCATTTAAGCAACACCGCTTCCACTCCCACGTTCTTGTCTTCCATGGGCTTGACTCCAATGACCAGTCACTGGCCCGCCATTCCATCAGCCCTCAGGTTTTTGTTTGTTTTTTCCTAACTGGGAAAGCTATTTCTAGTCATTCTCACTGGTGGTGCTCTCATGTGGTGGGAAAGAAAAGAAAACATTAGCAGGAAGGAGACAAGATACAGAGCTGACATTCTTCATGCCCAAGGATGTTCAGTGTGCATAGGAGGAGGTATGATGTTGGCTGAAGGTAGAATAGTAATTTTCATTCTGCCCCATGTTTTCAGAAGTGCTGTTCATTGGTCCTAATGAACTGGTTATAAGACAGCTACCCGTCAGGGAAAAACGAAAAACATTCTTCCTTGATCTCTGCTTCCTAATTAATTGATTTATACATTCTCATTTAGATACATTGAAAAAAATCAATTTTAGAACTTCTGTTGTCGGTAGTGATTAGTGATAGCATGTACAGTGCAGCTTTCGCCACTAAAATAATGATTGAAAATAGTTGTTTACATTAAGTAACTCTAAACATAAAACCTAGAGAACAATGAACCATATTTGGGACAAGCTCCTTGGAGAGCATGTTGTATGATGTTTGATGTACAGAGTTTTTCAAGAGAAATCATAAAGACAGTGCTGTGGCCATTTGCAACTTAAATACAGAATTCAGCAGTTTGATTAAATATTTGTGATGCAAAAACCCTTTCCTACAAACCTAGAAATATAAATAAAAGAAAATTTTGTCTTTTTAATACTTTGTATTTACTTGTTTCTAGATCAGCTAATAACTCATTGTATGAGAGAACATTTCTGTCACTATGGAGAAAAAGTTCATCCCAAATTATGGTCTGTCTAAATTATAGTAAAATAATTCAGTTTTGAAAATGTCATTCTAACCGATTAGCTAGCTCACCTTCCAATTGTATGGTCTCTGCTTCCAGATAGCAGATGCCTCTTGCAAATCTCTACATGGTCCCCCCCTGCTTCCCCAGTTTCCTATGATGCTTATTTACAAATAGATAAATCCTGGGTTTGTCAATAGAATTGCTTCAAGATGCTCCACTCATAGAAGAGCACCATCTTTGTGTTGCTGAGTGTGGAATACCCCCACTGAAATTATCCGATGGTTTTCTCTGATATTTTTAAGGCGACTGCCCGAGACACCGCTCTAGGGTCTGTCTTGCTGATTAACTCTGTCGTTTATTAGAAAGCCACAGGCTTCTCCCTGTCAACTCAGGTTTGTATATAGATAAGTCATGTGTTGAAAGCACACTGAATGCCACCCTAACAGATGTCCAGAAAACCTAAAATATAGAGGTCAGTTTTTAAAAGCATCTCGGGAATGAAATCATTTGTTGCGACCGTCTTAAGGGCCTCCTGAGGAATGCAAACTTCCTATGGTTGTCTTAGCGCTGACTGAGTTTGTCAGAACTGGACTCCCAAATTATTTCAAATGTATGAATGGAAGAATCCCTATGTGGAGGGTTAACCTCATAAGACAGCAGAAACCACTTGACATAGTGACATAAAAAGATTCATTTGAGAAGGTCACCAGTCACTCACGATTGCCTTTATTGGCTTAGAGCATAATGGCAAATTCAGTAAAACTACAGACACCATTAGCGTGTAACAAAGGATACAGAAAAGACTATGAAGCAGGATGGGGACCACAGGCAAGCTTCATTTTATATATTTTATTAGGGCTGGCCCTTGGTTATAAAGAGAAAATGGTATAGATTAAGATGTAAGCACTTTCCCCCACATTAACAGTTTTGAATTTTGAAGCAAGAATACTGGTCCAGATCATCTGAAATGCTCTTTTTCTCCCCTCAGATCTAAGTTCTCATAAATTAGATGTGCTTGGGAAGAATCAGTATACATAAGAAAATTGTACTTTGATTTGCATCTTCTTATGGACTTTCATGATTATTTTAAAATTTAAAAGCTAAGCCCTGATTCTTCATTTAAAGATCACCTGGAAAATGTTAATGTTGGCCTTCCTTCTCATGCCTGAGATAGAAAATCTAGTCTCCAGCTGCTGCATCGCCACTGCCACCAATGGCTCCTTCTACTTTGCACCCTGCACTGTGTCCTGTCCTCCAAGTTTTGACTTTTATCCAAGTCTACCAGCTCCCCCTCTGCCTGCAATGCATTGGCCTACTTCTTTCTGCCCCTGCAGTAGTTTTGAAGAAATATTCCCAGCTAGATCCCCAAACCTTGTATTCTGAATCAGATTTTAGGTTCCACCCAGCTCTCATCTTTAGCTTGCCTGGATTCACCTTCTTTCCCCTTTTAATAAAATTTGGTGATCCCCGTTTGTCTGTGTTGTCCACCAAGCATTCCATGTTCCTCCAGCACTTTTCAAACGTTACTTTGAGTCACTGGAATAACTTATTATAACACAGCTGCTTCTCAGTGAAGCTGGATGGATCAGACACCATACATATCTATTAAGCTTCTAGGTGATGCTCACGTTCTTCAGATAGGTCCTTATGCCACGGTACCCACTTGCTCTAAACTCATCCAGGTCAGGCACCATGCATGGTTTTCTCAAGTTTGTATCTCCAATGAGTCTTAGACTGCTGAACATATCACAACACTCAGTAAATGCTTATTAAGTGATTGGCTGGATGAATAAATATGTTACCAATATGCCCTGGCATTTAGAAATGTCTACTTAAAATAGACTGTTTTTAGACCTCCACACTCAGTTTTTGTTTTTAACTGAAATTGAGTTAAGGATGGGTATCATATTATATTATATCTTCTCAAAGAATTATTTATGCCCTGTGTCCACAGAAAATAGACAATATAAATAGTAAATAAAAATCAATAAATAAAAGAGTTGATTGAATAAGTCACTGGAAAAAGAGCTGTATCAGGTGTAGCTTGTCCATGAGGTATCCAGAAAACTGGCCACATCAAACTGGCCATATTTTTGGATAGAAAGTCTCAAATCCAGTGAAGGAAGACAGAGAGGACAGGAATATTCAAATGAGCAACCAGGAAAATATGGTCTTTTGTAGACACAGACACAGTCTAATGAGAAAAGTGCTTCGGTTAGTTGAAATGCCAAGTCAGTGGTTGATGTGCTTGGGAATAAAACCAGGCATTATCACAGGGGGAGGCAGATGGCACATTCTCCCTTCATTCAAAGCTTCACTTTGGTAAATAACAATGGAAATTGAACAACTGGCACATTACATTCCGAGCTTTGCAGACTACATTAAGAGTTCTCAGAAAATGAAACTTCTCGGCCATTTCTGCCTTTAGAACTCTTAAGTATGTGCTAGCTTGCAGGGCTATTTTCACCTGCGTGGTCTAGATCTGGTCCCATGCAGGCTGTATCCAGGGGGGAGAGACCTTAGCTATATACATGCTCAGTGCACAGTGATGCTTGTTAAATAAGTAATAATTGAGCAGGTCTTGGGTGACACACATCCCTGGTTCCTGAGATGGCTCTGGAGTTGAGGAGAGAAGAGTGGGATGGGACAGCAAACAGAAGTCGAGGCATGGCCCACGAATGGATTCCCAGACTAGAGATGGGAAGCCACAGACAACAGCTATAGATGTTTTTCTTTCCGGCATTTTCCTTGCTTTGTTCCACTGTATTTACAGAAGGTGAACTAGCTTTGAGTTCTGCCATTGCCTCACTCTTTAAAATACTATCATGGAAATAGGTGAAAACTGTGCTGTTCCTGAAGCTTCCATCACCGTTTCACCGAGCATTGAGTCTATCAACAGATTATTATAAGTAAGCTAGATGCGAACAATTTACCACCAGAGGCGATGGGCTTTTGTCTTTTAACTATATTATATTTAGCAGGAAAGTAACAAAGGCATACATAGTCTATTTACAGAGTCATACATGTATGAATGGTACAGATAACTATACAGTTTGAAATAGACTGTCAATGTGATGAGATTAGGTTCATATTTTAATCTATTAACTACCTACCTATAATACAATTACTGAAAGGATTACGCTTTGATTTTGTCCAAAGCGTGGATTCTTGCAGGACCATAAGAGCTTCTTATGTGTTGAGTATTTAAAACAGAATGAAATTAGCAGTCTGTAACTTAAAATTATACATAACATTTAGCTTCATTTAAAATTAAAGCAGTAGAAGGAACAGATTTTCATGGCATTTCCATTATGCAGAGAGGTAAACAACAAATAAATATGCCACACATGAATATGAAATTCGCAGCATGGTGATTGCTGTACTCCACTGGCGTGTGCAATATTAAGTCCTCAAATAAACACTTACTTAACCTCATTCTCACACGCCTATTGCTTTTATCAGAGGGAGAACCACCTGAAACACTCGAACACAACATCCCCCAGTGAGACACAAAGTCAACAGGAATCACTACTGTTCCCCAGGAATTTCAGACCTATTTCTCCACCAGCTTCAGCAGTGCCAGTATTTCCAAGAAGCAGGGACAGGAGAAGCGGAAGTCAGTTTGAAAAAGTGTAGCTCTCCCGTGATTGTTTTGCCCATCCCTCATCCTTCACGCCTCTGCTGATGTTCAAAGGCCTTATTATGCAGACCAACAACTTTACAGCCAGGCCTTCCTGCTAGGACCACACCCCAGCTCTCTCTTTCTCTAGTACTTGTTCTATAACATTGGTGCTGAAAACTGTCCAGCCTCATTTTCTGCAGAGAGCTTACACTCTTTTTGTATGCTCTTCATAACAGCCAACATCTGTCTTGTGCTCTGGGCCCAAGCTTGCCCTAAATTTAACCCTAAGCAATGGTTCTCTGTTTTACTCACAGCCTTGAACTGACTCATTTATGAAGAGGCCTCTGCTAATCCTGGAGTTTTTCAACAGGCAAAGGTTAAAAGGTCAACCACGGTGTCATTTCTGTCTTTATGTGTAGACAACTAGTAGAATTAATTTACATGGAGTTAACATGCTGAAGATGTCTCCTCATTTTCTACAATGTGACCAATGGTAAGGTTCACGAGAGATGCATGGTTTGAGTACATGAGGAACCATGTGTCCTAGCAGAGGACATCAGTGTCTCTTTTAGAAGCTAGGAACCAGAACATAAGTTGATTAAACTCAATTTTAAAATAGAAGCCAAAGAAGTATGAAATCCAAAGAAAGGAAAACTGTGTTGCTCCACATAAATACCTTTAAAATTCATCAGTTTTCACTGTCCTGGTGATGAAATTAATACATCTTTGTTGATCGAAACTTAAATTTGACTCGATGGGTAAATTCAAGCCTGAGGCTTTTATGCCATTATCAGAGGCTCTGTCAGTGAGTGCTTTAACCTAATTACATTTGATGCAGCAAATCAAGAAAACCACTGCTGGTTATGACCTCTGCCAAGAGCGCTCACGAGCTAGACAAATGGAGCTTAAGATGTTATTAGTTGTTCATCGCAGAGTTCCAGATACAGCCCGCCAGGAGTCTGCTGCCTGATGTGGGCATGCACCCTCCAGATGGCACTCTGCATTGGCTTGTGGCAAGGCTCTCGGGGATGCTGGCACATTTTCTCCGTCAAAATGAAAGTTTTCCAATTACAAGGAGATAATGTGAGGAGATGCAAACTTAATCTCTTGAACAAAAGGTTGCAAGCTGTGTAATAGCCATTTCAGGGGAGAGATTTCACTATAGTTCAATTGATTTAAACGTTGCAGATCACAAAATGGGCTATCTTTCCTATTAAAACGAAGGACCCAGCTGCAGCGGCTTCTACTTCATGGGGCAGGGTGCCAGTGGGCTCCTCATCTTAGGGACTGCTTCTCTGAACTCAGTGTTCTTCTGTTGAATTCTAGTCAGTGATTATTTTTGTCTTCTCTTCTGTGTGAAGGAATAACAAGAAGTCATTTCCTTTTAGTTAAACAGCAAATGTCTTAAATGAAGGCTTCCAGGTGTAACAGTATAACACAGCTACCAGACAGCAGATCATAGAGTTTCATCAAGACATAATAAGTGGTTAGAAAGCCTCATTATTATCAAAACCCTTCAGACAATTAAAATGTTAGTCTTATTTTTTTCTAAGTCAGGCAACTCTGATACAAATGGGATGATAGACCTCAACACTTGCCCCCAAATAACTGACTCATTGAAGTTAGTAAGCCCAAACTTAAGTGTAAGGATACCTCTCAGGAAGACATGCGCTTGACAATTGACAAGAGCATGCTGTCACAAAACAAGAAGGCATCATATACCCATCCCCACAAGCCAAACAGGGACACTGCCAAACAGGAGAATGAATGTGTGCCACCTCTGCACAGAACATATACGCTGTGTGCTGGAGGGGTGGTGGTGCTGATAACATGGTCCTCTGCTAAATGCATTGAGCTGATTTTCAAGAGTATAAATGCTAAGTTATCATGTAGTTCTAATATAAGCAAAGATCCTTCAACATTGTTAGATTCCTTTCTTCTGTGATTTGAGAAGAATTTACCAATACAAACTTTCACAGCACAGATTCCCATACATTCTCATAGAGAAAACAGACACCTCTAAAAAATTAAGGCAATTTGCATGCAGAAAAATACTTCTATAATAAATTCCAAGATATTAAAAATTACATTTTAGACCTTGAAGTGATGGATGAAACATGTTTGTATAAATCTCTGAATTGCAGCTGATGGAGCAAACCATAGCAAATAGCTGCCTTCTGTCATTTTAGGAACTCGCTACAAAACTGCCATTTCTTCACTGAAATTCAGTCAACTAAATAAAGCAGAATTATAAATTCTAAGTAGTCTCAAATGCAACATTGTAGGACCTGTAAATCAGTCAAGAATATAAGCAAGCCCTTCAAATCACTCAGGAAACTTACCAGATTCCCACTGAGGAGTTAATGTATGCAAGCAATGAGCGTTTTTTAAAAAGTCTCACCATCAACATAAAGTGGGCCACAGCAGCTGCTGAAAAGCTCAACATCAGTGTTATGTTGGCTCAACCACTAAACAGCGATCACAGTGATGTCCCTTAGGAGGCATTTAAGGGCCCCAGTGGATAGCAATTTAAAAACTAAGCAGGAAATGAAAACTAACGCCTAATCTGTTGACAAACTAGTTCTCCCTGTGTGCTTGTACCACCATCTAGTGGCTACCCAGCTCCCAATCTGATCATTAATAGGAACGTGAGCTAGAGGAAGAGGAGGGAGGAAGAAAGAAGGGTAGAAAAACACAGGAGAGAAATGAAAAAGAAAACGGCAAGAAAAGAAGAAAGTAAAAAACAACAAAAAATGCAGGTGCATATAATTTCCAGATCTTAAAATCTAATTCATAAAATGCATAGGGCATTGTCAATTAAAATTAAGACATTATTTAAAACCATTTGCTAGATATGAGAATTCCACAATTGATATAACAAACGCCTTATTTTTACAAATATAGCTACATTTCTCAGGACTTATCCCACAATGTAGAACCTAGAGGAATGTTTGCCTGTGCATCTACAGATATGAACACAAGATCATAGGACTGTTTGAATAGCCTCAGTGTAGGTAAGTAAACTCTTTACATACAGTATTGTACTTTACATCCTTAAAGTAAAACATGAAGTCAGTCTTTATGGTTACTACAGAACCAACTCTATTGTACTTAGTTAACAGAGGGAGAGCAATTATATGGAATGATGACTTTCATGCTTTACCACTTCTATAAAGCGTATGTATTTTATTACATGTGTACAGTAGCAGGAAAGACTCCTTACACAGGAGAGAACTAAATTAGTTGGAAGCCAAGGATGAAAGGAGATATGCTATAGCTTAAATCATATGCATACATTATATATTCAAAACTAAATGAATTTAAATCTAGAATAGTTCACATGATTAAAATAAACTGCCGCCTGTTTGAGTTTTAAATTATTAAAAGCCCTCGCTGGCAATTTCCCATAGGAAAAAAACATATGAAGCATTTTATGTAAGTGTACATTTATTACAAAATGATAAAGATTGAAACTTCACTTTTTCTATATAAAAAGAAATTCATGGGTCTGGAGAGATGGCTGAACAGCTAAGAGCACTTGTTGTTCTTGCAGAGGACCTGGATTCAGTTCCCAGCACCTACATAGCAAGCAGCTCACAACCCTCAGTAACTCCAGTTCCAAGGGACCTGATGCCCTTTCTGGCCTCTGCTGGTACCAGGCATGCATGTGGTGCACATACATACATGCAGGCAAAACCCTCATATACATAAAACAAATAGCATTAACAAAGTAAAGACATTCAGTAGTTCAAAGGGAAAAAATTATTTGTAAATGCTATAAAAATCAAGTGATGGAAATTCAAAACTATTTCACCATCAGCTTTGATATGCTGTACAGAGCCAGGGAGAGACACATTCTTATGTGGCGATTCAAGATGTTCATGACCTCTAGTTCCTGTCTGAAATGCTTAGAACGGGGAAGGAAAGGTCACTGGGACAGCTCTAGTTAGCAAGCAGGTGACTAAAAGTAGAATTGGACTCAGTGAGTTAAAAAGAGGCCGAGGAGTGAGGAG